>DWON01002270.1:0-21154 GCA_018251015.1 Phocides pigmalion okeechobee
TCAACCACACACCTATAAGAACAAAGAGTATCATTAAAGAAAATCACTCGCAGGGGAATATCGTTTTTATAGCACTCAGGCGTAAAGGCTAAAAATGCTTGGTTACTTCAACTCTTCGGACTGTGCGCTGTGAATGGTTTGTACAACAAATCAGTTGCGAAACAACAATACAAATAATTGAAGCGACGACGAAGAACAGGCGGAAGGAAAGATTTGCATTTACTATTCTTATTTCCTGTTTTTATGCGGCGCGCGATTTTTTCCAAACTTTCGTACTTTGAATTAAAACTGAACGTTTTATTACAAAGCTCCGTTGGTTAATTCCGTGAACTCTGTTAACATCTCTTATGCTAAATACAAGTTACTTGGGTGTAAAGAATGTTCATTGTACGCAGCAATAGTAGTAAAATTAAGATTGTGATTAGATATACATCTTTTAAGTTTTCCTGGTGATACCAGGTTGAGAAGTTCCGGTTCTCTGAGGAGGTGCTTATGGCCACACAATTAGAACGAAGCAATTCTGTTATTTCAGTGCAAAGGTTTGGTATCAGCTCACTTAAATACTAGGTTCCCACTTTAGTTCCGAGAATTAGCAACACATCTCTGATCGACTTTTTATATCAAATATGAAGAAGTAGGCAATGAATATGCAATGTCATCTGTAAAGAAAAAAAGCCCCACTGTAAGTCGATTATAGTTATTAGTTCTGAGATGAGCCGGCAAACCTTACAACGTTTCACCTTTCAAAGCCTAGAAAATGGATCTGACGGTCGTTCGTCCGCGGTCGATATACGTATATTATATATATACGTATATTCTACCACCGTGCAATTTGACTTCAGGTGAGAGTTTTTTATTATACGGAATTGTTTACATATGTATGTATATGGGCAGCAGTCACCACTTGTAGTCACGTGGACTGAATTAATGCATTTGCTTACAATTAAGTTGGTGATACCAACTTAATTGTAAGCAAATGCATAAAATATTTCTACTACCTGTGTACTTGTGAGCTTTTGGTAGTCAGCTGTTATATATATGCTGTTATATATACTTTTTATTCATATGATGAAAGTTAATATAAGATTTAAAAACACACAAAACCAGACTGGCGAATTGCGTTGATGGCTGAAAAACAGTAAACAAAGATATTAGTGTACAAATGTCACATTTTACATTCAGAATTTAAGGTACATCTGGAATAGGATAATTTAATAAGCGTATCGTAAGCTCAAAACTCAAATGAATGTACAATTTCGAGGTGCGACGCTTAAATTTAGGAATCGCTGAGAATTCACGACACTTTTGGCAGGATACGTGTTCTACCCAGTTACACTGCGATTTATGAATGTGACGAAATTTATGGCTCCGCTACAAATGTCCGCTTCTGTTGTGAAGGAAATTCAAAAGTCATGCGAGCGTTACTGCCTGTCTCGCTTTGTGTTTAATAGTTAAAATTAGTTAAACAGTATTACACATAACGTCCGGTTTGTTCTAAAGTAATAATGATACTTCATTAACTAACTAAATATGCTGAGCAAAGGACTAAGTTTTAATAGCACTCGATGATACAAAGCTATAAGGATAACTGTTCCAGGTTATTCCGAGATACCTACTTGAAGTCGACTTCTACTAGATCAAATAACTTGTCATTTTATTTATTATACTGTATATTTTCTTTTAAACATATAAAGTGACACAAAACGATGCTTTTCAACTGATCGTAAGTGGTCGTAAAGTAATACACAATTAACGCTTACCGATCATTTTGCCTCGCTTTTTGAATAACAATCTTATGAAGATAAACTATCGAATATTATTAGGAAGGTAAAGAATAAAATTTTGGTTATCAACAGGATGGAACAAAATTTGATAACTAACACAACAAAGAACATTCAAATGTAATCAGCCAAAACAATATTTGCGGGCGAGGAGAAAACGGTCTATTTTGCATATCATGACAATTTCGCTTACGATTATCCTACTGCTTTCCATATTGAGACAAAATATGACTCCAGATACAAATTAAAACAACCATACGTGATCCCTATCCAGGTTACACTAAGAGAAGGTAGGGATCCATAAACTGTGATATTTGAAAGGTATGGTATGGATATCGGAGGGTAGGTTAATAAAATATATAAAGGGATAGACGAGGAACCCAAAGAATATTTGTATTATCTAAAAATAAATGTGTGACGTAATTTATGTACGGCTGACCCTTGAGGGTTTCTGCACATATGTCGACGTGAAACCAATTGGAACTTTGTGCCTACGACATGATCATTTACACTCTATGTTAGATATGTTTTTTATGCCAGGTCCGATCATGCATGAGAAGACTAAATGTTTTTAAATTTTTTCAACTTTACTCAATAGTTTTTGTACAATATATGTATTGTATGAGCGCCATTAAGGGTTACATGTAGCGGATTAAATAAATCTCAAGAACTATAATAACATGTCTGTTATAATATTTGCTGTTATATATATGCCGTTATATAGTGTGGTGCTTGTAGTTCGTCTGGATTTAAAGGTCCCCGTATCAATAGCGTTTTATTTTAAGATTACCTATGTGACGTGTCTTTTTACGTTAGCTTGAAACTTTTTCTCAAATATTACTAAACACGTTTTGAACAGTCATTGATTTTTTGAGTACTAGGTTTCCAATTTCGCGAAGTCCTTTTTAAGAACTTAGTGAACAGCAAGCAGGTGCAGAGTGCAAAGTAAAAACATTTTTTATCTCTGTATTAGCCAAACAAATTATGAAAAGTAGAGACAGAATTCATTATTTCATGATAAACAAATACGATAAATTTTACAACTGTAAATTATAGTTTATCCGGTAGCGAGCTTCTTAAAAAACGTTTGTATAAATTTACAAATGTTTACTTTCAGTACTGTATTTGTTGTATCTACGCTCGTGTATTTGTCTGTATTTGTACCACAAAAACTCGTTGCTTCTCTCAAGTTTAAAGAACATCACAAACCTTTATAAGGCAGGAATTGATTGCAGCAACGGAAAAGTCTACAGCGTGTGTTCAATAAAATCGAGGAATTCTTTCAATGTGGTTTTAATTAGTTTTCAATACCAGTATTTAATTCATGCAGTAAATGATCGCTGTCTGTACATGGAAAATATATGAAAAAAAATATTATAAGGGACCTTTTATCAACGCGATTGAACTAAAAACAATAGATGTTTGAATGTTTCTTGTGTTTGTGCTCGCTTATCTCAGAAACGGTTTAACCAATTTCGGTGCGGTTTTCACTTATGTATTGCAGTACACTTCACTCGATATTTTATTGACACCAGTATAATAAAATGTAACGTTAACTTGAAAGTTGCATAGTAGACTTAAATCTTAGCAGTGTTTTATACGGTTAGCTTAATGTGACTGCTCGTATGATACAAGGTTACATAATAGTCTCTTGCTATCAGAAAATAAAAAAAATGTATACTGTGTCACCTTTACCGTGAATAAAGTTTATTTATTATTATTATTATATTTCGCAAGTAACAACGCTAAAATATACATATGTATGTATATTTAAATCCCTTATTGTCACGGAGACCATGGATATACAAAGATATACTCAGCCATACCCATATCATGAACATACCCTAACTTGAATTTATACATTTCCGCCTCGACTATTATAGATTTTTTATGTGTGAAGAGTAGCAAACGAGCAAGCAAACCACCTGATGTTAAGCAGCCCATAGACACGGCTGAAATCCTATCTGAGCTCGAACGTAGATACGTTTCTAGTCCTGAGGACTAATATAGTCGCCTCATTTCAAAGTGTAGCCGACAGTCGCACCTTTCCGACGAAACACAAGTAATGCTTTTCGGCGGATTAAGAGGGCGGCGGAGTACTTCCCCAGTCGGACTATGGTTCTCCTACCTTTAAAAATTGGAACAGTTTGCGTTGCAGACCAGCATAGTGAGTGTCGCCGAAACTTAAAATAAAGAGAACATGGCAGGAGTATAAATCGGAATTATCTTTGTCTGACGCTAATTGTGCGTGTGGTTCGGATTACTCTCCGGAGCCCAGCCGACAAGCCAGGCAAAGGCAGACTAATCAGAGGCACATGTGCGATGAGGCTTGTAATTGCTTAGCATTTTCGGCTCTGTTAAACGATGCCCGTACACCATTTAATACTGACGCTTTAATTTGTAAGCTTCCTGACTTCCATCTGGTTTACTTTATGAACCTAAGTGCAAATCCATTATAATGCTAATAATGGCGACGACTCGCTGTAAACGATAATCTCGTGTTGCCAGATAGAAGGTAAATGGATTTTACAATGCACAATGGCTTTTAGTGCACAGAGGTGTAAAGAGGTGTAAAGTCAAAGGGTATTATTTAATACCTTTTAAGGGTATAATTTAACAAAAAAGAACTGTTTTACCGCCTTGTAAAATAATTATTAGCAATAGTTAGAAGACATTGGTATTATTGACTTTGGCTTTGGCGTTGGCTTTGGCTTTGGCTTTGGCTTTGGCTTTGGCTTTGGCTTTGGCTTTGGCTTTGGCTTTGGCTTTGGCTTTGGCTTATTATTTACATCATAAAAACGATTATTTATTTCTCGTTCCATTATTTGAATTAAGTGAAAATTCTGATAGTACTGAAGTTTTCTTTGAAATTATCTTTAGATCTATCCTGAGAACTAAGATGGTTGCCTCGCTTCATGGGGGTGGTACGTCCCTGTCTCAAAAACTATATTTCTACGTCAATTAATTGTAAACCCTGTTTTATTTTAATGCGTTGAGTTTATGTGTAACTAAATGTGTATTTGGATGCCCGGTAGATTTATTATTAAGCCTTTAAGCTGTGATTAATTTTATAAATTTGCAAATTCATAATTGCGAAATTTTAATCTCATCTCATCCCGAGAGGCAACGAATATGAGCTTAAATAATATTAATGAGATCAACGTATATAAGAATGTATGTAAAATTAAAAATAATGATAATTAACAGGACTGTTACTCCTTTCTTTCATCATCAATCCATTACCTTTAGTTTGTCCCACTAAAAAGCATGGGTCTCCTTCCAGAATGTGATGGTTCAGGCGACGGGTCAACATGCTCGCCAAGTAAGGATAATTGATTTTTATACACCGTTGAGAAATTTATGGGGAAGTCGCAGGCATATATGTTTCCTCAATATGTTTTCTTTCATCGTTTAAGCAAGCGTTTATTTATATTACATACATAAGTTGGAAAAATCAGAAGTGTATGCCTGGGATTCTGACTCCAGACATCTCTTAGTATCACTTTTCTTCTTCTTCACTACATATATAGCTATCGCTGTCTCTCCTATGTTAGTTAATAAATGGAAAAAAATGCTAGGGAAATCAATGAAAGGAAGTGATCAGATTAACTGATATTGCGAAAAAAAGGCAACAAAAATTATCCGAAAAAAGTAAGCCTGTGTTATGGCAGGAATGAGTCTTATTTTAAGTAGCTTGCGGTTCAACAGAAGTTGTTGTAATTTAATAAAATGCTAAGGGCTCTTTAATCACGGGTGCAGGTGTGTTTAAGCCTGTAATTACTCTGTATATTTATGTCGCCTCTTAAATGGTTGTTAGAAGTACATAAAAAACAGTGGGACATAAAGTTTATGTTTATATAATGGTAATGGTTAAATAATATTAATAATTACATATATAAATTAACTTGAAATTTGTAATTGGTTAATAAGTATCAGATGTAGTTGATCTGTGAAGAGCCTAAAGGCCATTTGAAGGTAAGTAAGTCAACGGTTGAATTAATATATTAGAATTCTTTGATACATTTGATAAATACTATGTTATGGGGTTATTTATATCAGTTTTCACTGTGTCAGTCTGAGTTTTTTAATGTTAACATAGAATTAATTAGATTTGGTTTCATAAAATTCTCTTACTTTTAAGAAACAAAACCAATACATAATTTATGTTAATTAATACTAAAATAACAGAAATAAAAAACGTATTCATAAATTATGATCGATCTAGTGGCACGTATGTAACAGAGACTTTAGTTATTTTAAATCCAAAATAATAATTACAAATGTAAAACGAAATACCTCAAAAGTAATTGAAATAAAAGCTGAACCTATTCATTTGAATTCAAATTTATTTTATATTAATATTTGTATGTTACATTTTTAATGGAATTTAGGTGAGGACATACAGAAACAAAAAATGTATTTCGAATCGGATTGTGAGCATTAAGTCTAGTCGGTCGTGATTAACACTTAAATTCTAAAGATCGTATCATGTCGGATAGCTCAAGTGCTTCAATCGGTGTGGTACTCGATGTGGGTTCATTGGACACTAAAGCTGGATTTGCGGGTGAAGCATTTCCTAGGTGTATCGTTCCGTCGGCCCTGGGACGGTAAGTTAAACTGTTTTATTGATACAATTTTCAATCACGTGCCTTGGAAGAAATAGAATCGTATAAAATTTCGGCAAACGTCATAATACTTTGGTATGCCTCTTATCAATATATTTGTATGTTAATATACTGTATATGTTTTTATAAAGAGAGTAATATTTAAAAAAAATATTAATGATACTCTGTCTTTATTTATTTAAATGAATAGTTCCATTTATATTATTTTGTGGTCTTTCAATGATCATCCATTTCAATGATTTATATCTGCCGTGCGTTTCGTATTAACAGCGTTTTAGTAGTAGAAAACAAGTATGCAGCTTACTATATGTTAAGCTATGGTTATCAGACATTGGTGACCACTTCATGTAGAAGATCCTGAAATCTGCCTACTCTTTCTAGAGTACATCGACTTAAAGTCCATCACAGACATATTTCTTCTTCTGAGGATTGAATTAAAATGTATAGAGAAAGTGAATCAGCCTTATCATGCCCTTTAAATAGGAAACCAGCAGTACTACTCAGGTACTATAAGCCAGATATATAGATGATAGGAAGACAAACGTCAACGCGTATCTTCTCGTGTTAGCTGAGTAGCGTAATACTGCGATTCAGTAACAATTTCACGCAAAAACTCTTCCACAATAAAACTAAATTGATACGGAGTTGTTGGAAAAATAAAATTGTATACGATATGTTCGCAAACGCTGGAGTTACCCACTCGAGACAAAACGGCTTAGAACGGAACATTACTAATCCCGACCATTAGAGAATAAAACTCTCTGTGGACTGAATGTAAGCAAAAACATTCGGCAAAGGTAAAACCGCTTGATAGTATTTTGTCACGTTTCAAAACCGCGTATTCGTTGAATTGTCACGTTCTATTATCGGAAAATGACTACGTTGTGCGCTCTTTTACGGCCCGCGTGTATCTATTAAATGTTAAAATTCAAACGGTTCATTTAACAAATAAATGTAGTTTCTTTTTCTATCGGCAAAATAGAACACAATATCAATATAACAAGGATTTTAGTGATGGGTAATGTTCTTAACATAACATTTGTATGTCCATTTTAAGATTCAGTCATTTAATAATATAGAACGTCCTAGAAAGATGTTTTTACTTACGAAATAGCAATTTACTGCACATTCGTTTATTGACTCATCGGGTCTGATTTGAATTGTATAGTTTTTAAAGTAGACTTTTCCAAATTTACCAGTTTCCGTCGTCGAGGTCTCGTAGATGGGATTCCAGATGTTTATTTCGCCAAAGAAGCAATACGAAACCGGGGGATTTCGAAGCTGACATCGCCGATTAAGAATGGAATTATCGATAACTGGGATGATATGGAGAAGTTCTGGCACCACATATTCTACAGAGAGCTTCATGTGGCTCCTGAACAAGCTCAAATATTACACGCTGTCCATCCTCTTACACCGAGAAAGCATAAGTGAGTTATTACATTTTATTTCGACTTCCAAAATAATTAATTTATATCGAATTTAAAGTCACCGTAAAGTAAAAAATAATTAAATTACAAAGTTGTTTTAATAAATATATTTAAAATCGGCACCCCTTTTACTACTACGTATAACTTTGAGATTTGCTTGTGCAAATATGGGTACTAGTGGGAATAAAAATTTTGCATTTATTATATAATCCACGTAACTGAATCCTTTAATGATCTATACCGATGATGAAAACATGTTAGTATGGCTTTGTTTCAGGGAACGGATGGCAGAAATTTTATTTGAATCTTTCATGATCCACGATTTATATCTGGCCACGTCATCGGCATTGTGTCTACACGCCAGCGGTAGAACGTCTGGTGTCGTTTGGGAAAACGGTTATTCCTGTTGCTACGTATCGCCAGTATTCGAAGGATTTCCCCTAAAGCACGCTGCTGTTTGCTCAAAGTTTAATGGACAGGCCTTAACAGAACGTCTCAATAAATTGCTACAGAAAAAAGGATATTCATTCATGACGCCTACAGATATAGAAATATTAGATCGTGTTAAGGTTTGTAGAAAATTTTAATGGTTTATTAAAGTTATACTTCATTTAGTGTAGTTTTTACACAGTTTATTACAAGCAAGTAAGCGTCCACCTGATGATAAGAAGATACTAGCGCCCTCTGTCGCAGTTGCAACTATTAGAACTAACTTGGAAAGCTTTGAACGTGGTTTTCTTATGAAACCCTAAAAACCGGATCACAGCAGAAGTTAGCGAAATTGGTGTGGCTGTGTTTTTTTTAATAGAATAGCACAGAGGCCACCTGATGTTAAGTGGCCATTGCAACAAATACACGTCCAAATTTGAACAGTAACATTGAGGTCCTCTTTGAGTCCGTAAGTAAACGGATTGCTACTCCCGAAGAACTTGAAAATATTTTTTTAATAATTGTTTTGTTCTTTTTAATCTTCCGTTTGTGATTTTAATAGTTTTCCCGACGAACAGACAAGACAGAAAGCAAGTAAATAAAAAACGTGGTAACGATAATAAAAATCAAGAAGCTATTATTTTCAGGCAAAACTATGCTACGTGGCGATGGATTACGATGACGAAATAGCATCGTACGCAGCTTCCGGGGAGAGTAATGTTCGCTACGATCTACCTGACGGACAACACGTGTTACTTAGCAACGAAAGGTTCATGTGTCCGGAAATCCTTTTTCGGCCTACATTTCAAGAAAATCATCCAAGCATCGTAGATGATATCTGCAGAAGCATTAACAAATGCGATATTGATTACAGATCAATGTTTTTTAATAACGTAGTAATATCTGGAGGTTCCAGTATGTTTAATGGATTGCCTGAACGCTTAAGAGTTGAGTTATCTAAACGTGTTATCGATTTACCTGGTATCAACGCTAACGTGGACGCGTTGTCTTCGAGAAGTATATCCGTCTGGGCGGGAGGGTCTATTTTGGCGTCTCTCTCAACTATAAATGAATTTTGGATGACGAGGGAACAATATGAAGATGTCGGTTCGGATAGCGTCAATCATAAATTTTATTAAACTTGTTACTGATTACTTGGAGAGTGTTTCTAATACACTTAAAAAAATAAATTGTAAGCCCTAAATAAACTGTATTATCAACTATAAAATATTCTTATTTATTATTTACAAACGTAAAAACTAACTAAAACTAGGAAAAAAATATGTTACTTGTTGGTTTCACGTTTAATCCACGCTGCTGATCACAAGAGGGCGGGTTCAAATCTCAAACAGAGAATTGTGATCGCCAATTAAGGCTTAGAACGGCCGGCGTTCTTAGTACCATAACGGACAGAAAATGTTACATCTAATGTTGTATTTAGGTCTAATGTTGTATTAGAATCATAACGTGTGTTATACATTTCTACTATGAATGTCAATGAAAAATAACATTTTTTACGATTGTCACACGATATTCAACAAAATATTTAATGAATTCTCGGCATTTGAATAGAAACGTTTGTAGAAGAAGAACAATAGTAGCGAAATACATTAAGTAAATTCGTTTTCTTGTTAAAGAACAAAGAAATAAGTCTCACTGAGAGAATAGTTAGAACAGCTTTTCTGTGGGATCTTCTAATTACCTTTCATCGTTACAGTCGTCCTCTATTACATATGTGTGCTAGGTGAACTGGGGATTACCTACTCTGTGACAATGTTGTTTTAGTTCTACGTATTGACTTTAGGATACCGCCATTCGTAATTCGTGTTATATGGTGATTCACGTGTGCGAGCAAACGTAATATATTGGGTTATAATTGATTCAGTTATATGATATGTAGCTATGTCAGTGTTCTGTAAAACAAATTTTTGCACATAATTTACACAAATTTTACAATGAACACCTTAAAATAAAAGTCTAAATGAACAAGACATAGGAAGTACGTGATTCAGCGATTAGTGACAAGAGAGCTGGTCGTGTTCCTGCGCTAAATAGGTAACGTAATTATTTGCAGGAGATATGAACCAACCCTGTTGTAGCCAGCAGCGTCGCTAAAATCAGGAGGTAAAGTTTAAATAAAAACAAAAAAAACTATTCGGACTCTCCGAGTTTACTTTAGTTTTAAGGGATTCATAAAAATGTTAGAGGCGTTTTACCCGATGTTAGGTAGGACTCTTTTCCTATATGGTAGTGCAACTAATGGGTGGCAGTGGCAGCTTCATATAAAGGGGGCTCCGTGCTCGTTTCATTCTCCATTTGTTTGTAATAGAACTGGGAAATACGTATATAACTTTTCATTGTTGCTACTATATTATATATACATCAGTAATCAAAGCCAAAAGATAGAGGTATTTACTATTTGAAGTCAATTATGCATCCGTTCATTTGATACATACTTAATTAGTTCGTAATAAAGTCGGAGATGGGCCTGCAGCAGTTCACTGTTGCTACTGTTATACATATAGATTACTAATCACAGCCAAAGAATAGATGTATTTACTGTTTGACGTTAATGATACATCGCTTCCATGCTTCAATAACGTGTTATCTCAAAAAACACAATTTTAAAGTAGAGCCTTTTTTTACTTACAAAAAATTATTTTACTTAATTGTGTATTTTTTTAACGTTCATTGTAGATTATGTACAAAAATTTAACACCTTAGCTATCTCAAATCAAACACGGAGATTTCAATTATCAAATAAAATAAAATACTTGAGGTTTCAAACTTGTCACGTTGTTATATTACGTTACGTTATTTTACGTTATTATATTTTTATTACCTAATTTCAAGTTTTTGCCTATGGTCACGTAGAAGTAGATGTTACGAAATTTCATACAATCTCTTTCAACCTCTATTTTATCTCCTTAGGGAAAAAATCTCTTCAATTCTCTTTTTAGTGCTCTACGCTATATAAAGAAATTTTGTGAAAATTTTCAGGTTTCAGGTTCAGCTGTTATGGCTGTGTGTTGATCTCTAGGTAGTTAACACCACGGCCCTTTTAAATATGTACATATATAAAAAATGCATAAAAACATGAAACATCATTACAACTATAACCTTTACAGTATTGATACGAACGACACATTCTACAATAGCTATCTTTTTAAATTTATGACGGAAGGCTGTCGATAGGCCTGTTACTTCCACCGAGTGTCATCATTTTTACGAAGCTCTTTTCAGCTTATTGAACGTCACACATAATGTTGCCGATTTGGTATCGTATCGTACCTCAAGTAAAATTTATTACTTAGTATTTTGACATCATATATCTGATGCACATATACACACATACGTTTGCAAGAAATCTATGTTCATTAGAAAATTTTACAGAAATAAAAAGTGGCCTGATTGTACTGTTGATGTTTTCTATTCATATAATATGCTAAGTAATATTATAGTATTATATTCAAATCCTAATAGCCTGGGAGAGTGTATTCTTTAAATTGCGAAAACCTTCAATTAACCTTCTTGTGAGTACAATATGATAAGTAAGAGGATACACCTCTTTATGTTTCAATTTTCAACTTTCAAAACTCACACATATATATCTACAATATTTCTGGCTGGCTGCAATTCATTTTGTCCTGCTGCTTTGAAAGGGTCTCTCTTTATAAATGTTTAGAGCACACTTCACCATGATGCTCGAATGGTTCAGTGACCACGGCGCAAAATAATCAAGTGTATTGCGTTCAATCCCCTTACTCCTATTGAATGATATACTGTAGTAAAAAATAAAGAAATATGTATCGGCCATTCCCTTTTGATGTTATTTATCCTATATTTATATATATTATCCTTTCTTATGATAGTTGATGTTTATGACAATTTCGTTTATTAAAAACGATTAAAACATCTCGAATGATGTAATGTAGAATCGTATTAAATTTCTAGTTGTCTTTTACGCGTAATTTCCGAATGTTTTAGTACAAAATCTAGTGAAGCATAAATTGGCAAGGAGTTTGCCAAACATTAATTGTGCACTGTTTATTACGATGCTTCGTTAAGCGCAAACCACGTAGGAACTAGTTGTCCCTCTTTTGGTGTGACTGCGACAACAGTTTAAAAGCGAAGTTAGAACAATGTTTGGTTTGTACAGGGACAGGTATTTTGGTCATTGGCATTGAATTTACGACCGTCTTCGGAGAAGCAACCGCAGTCCGAATTCACAAAGTTAGGCAACGTTTAGAAATTCCTTGTTGTATGGTATTCGAAATTCCATCTATCGTCTAGTTCGCAATTAACAATCGTCTGCCGATTCATGGGATACCCGATACGATAGATTTTGAATATTAGACGTAAGTGTATTAATAATACAACACAAGACGTTCTATTATAGTTTTTTAAATAACTATAATAAAAACAACAAAAATATGTAAAAACAAGAAAAATAAGTAAAGAATTAAGTTAGGGTGCTTTTATTAAATATTAAATAGGCAACATTTTCATTTATATGTTTCGAGTTCTTGAGAATCTAGATTTTAGGAATTCAAATTTCAAACATGTACAAATATAATAATAATGAAGTATTCTCGTATTACTGAACTGGACTGGTTGGATTTGTAAGAATGAAATTTATGGTCACTTTGTGATTAATGACGGTCAAGGTTTGAAGATGACCCTGATTGGTGTTGAATGAATATAAAACTATGGAAGCCGTGAACCTGCTATATGTCACCATGTACGACTGGTCACATGAATAAATTGTGGTGAGACGATGGAGCTGTAAATTGGTTTAGGAGTTCCAGCCTTGAACCAGAAATAAAATCGAGCTAAACGTTAGTCTCGCTAACACTCCAGAACGGCTGGACCGATTTTGCTAATTTTGGTCTTGAATTATTTATTGAAGTCTAGGGAAGATTTAACATGTGAGAAATATGAAGACATTCCAAGGAAAATAGTAAAAGCAACAATTTTGTTCTTCCATATAAACAGTTCGCACCTGTCAAATAGGTGACGTTCAAAAACTGAATATTAAACAACGAAAATAGCTTAGACTATTGAAAAACCCGTGGTTTAAGCGTATTTAAATATGCTTTTTTAATTTACTTTTGGTCAGTCATTTACGGTTTTATTTTACTTCTATTTTAGTTTATTATGAAGACGTATTTTTATGTAGAAATTATTTAATGTTTATCTATTTAAGTACCAAAATGCATTACGGCGGTATGCCAGAGTATGGTCATCACTTCCATCGATTACACAGGACACCATTCCTGGCAGTAGGATATAAAAGGATTCCAGCCAATCTCTACGTTAGTATTCCAAAGATTCATTGAGGATGACTCAGGTTGTACATAAAACTAAAAACATATTTGACAGGTGTTAGTGCTATATGTCAGCTGGATAAGTACCATTGCTGCCAACCAACTTTTGCATACCAACCCTTGCATTTCAGTTGAAGTGGTGAGGCTGCCGGTTACACTTACAAGCGAGGTGACCATATTAGTCTTTGGGAGAAGCCACACACCTGCCTGCTTACTTCTTGACTCCATTTCGCGAACAAAAAATATGTATTTATATACATCGTCCAGAAACGTGCACGATGGACGAGAGGAATGGTGGATTATATTACGTCGTAACTTTTACGACACGTTTAAACAGTCGGCCCCTTTGGCACGATGGTGAAATTAGGTAAAACCTTATCCTCATATTTTACTAGCAGTTTTTATTTTACTACACAACCGTAGATCTGGAGAGGGTGGAAAACAGAATATAGTTGCCGGAACGCAATATAAGTAAAACCCAAAAGATCTCTATTTGAGTTGTTAGAAAGTTTTCCTTACTTATATTTTTTGATAGAACAGAAACAAGGTTACTATTCAATTAAAAGGGCCGTAGATGCAATTGATATTGCGCTTAGACAACTAATGAGGACTATAATATTCGCCTGGACTGTAGGTGAAGTCGGTGTTTGATCTCAAATCAAAATATTGCTTCAGTGCGTATTATCTGCTTGACGATAAATCCTCCTCAAGTCAATTGCAGTTTAAGTCTACTAAATTGTGTCTTATTTTAACATAGACTTGGTGTGTAGTTTTCAGATGTTGCCTACGTATGCAATAATTGCTTTTATACTCATAGATTCCAGTAGAATTCGCCATATTGTGAATGCCATAGAATCTGATCTGATCTGATCTCACGTAGATGAGACCCAGAACAGAATTTTGAATTCATCATTGATGTTTGTCTGGCTGTGAATTGATCCAGGGATCTTCTGCGAGTCAATCTTGTATGGTTACCGCTGTGCCGTGTGGTTCGTTAAATAACTGGCGATGACGCAGTACTAATACCATTTCAATTTCTACTGCTGTCGTCACAATACTGTCTATAACTACTGCTCTCATCAATTAACAATAGCTACTGGATTGACTGAGCTGCACTTAGGACGAGGTAAATAATTCAGATATCTCTGGGAGATCTGAGAATCCGAGCTCCGATTTGCGTGCTCGCCATGCCATCATCCAGATTACATTTAACATTACAAAGCGAACACCATTTGTTCTTGGGTTAATGTCTATCTCGATTTTCGTATTTTAGAATATTTTTTTTATTTATGAAATTCCGTTGTTAAACGCATACAGGACGACATGTAGGCGATATATTCAGATGGTGGGAGCTTTCGTCGGTCCCTGACCACAACCGGTTTGCCTCGCAGTACACTACTCCCCATACATATGTAGGAATGAAACCACATCATATTAATGTCATGAATTTTCGTTTTACGAGATCGAGTTATAAAAACGAAACAAGTAAAATATGCATAAAAACTATTTTCATTTTTTTTCAATAAGTGTTCTTGACTAAGTTGCAAGTGTAAATACAAAATTTTAGTGCCATGCTTATAGTTCTATCTATTAAATTATACAGAGGCTTTACCTTCACCGTACAACTTCTGGGCACAAGTTTCTTCTCAAAACGAGAGAGGGTGACCGATTTGGTACATTTCCCCCACCTTTGGGAACTTTATGGAGGATTGTTAGACATGTAATTTCCTCAAAACCTTTTCTTTGATCACTTGAACAAGTTATAATTATTTTTTAATAATCATATAATTTCCAATGGCACGTATCAAAGTTTCGAATTCTGGCCACTCTTTTGAGCGGCTTCTCAAAATACTTCTTTAATGCAAGGATGAAATGAAGTATTACATTACATGTGGTGCTTATATTTGCCTATTTTTACCTTTACTTTACAAAATGTTTTATTCAACGGTAAATATATGTGTTCGTTACATTTAAACATGAATTATATATGCTTTCAATACTGAACATAACGTGCACTTAGTCGTATTAAAACAATGATAAATAAATAAAGGTAAAAATCTGTTTTAAAAAATCAAGCTTTTCTTAGTCGTTTATAAAAAAAAAGAACCAGATAAAAATAACTTAATTTCGAGAAAATAATGTTACAACGTCTTTTTCTTTGATATGCGAAGTTAGTGTAATTATTATTTTTTATCCTTCTATGTTATTAGTGTGGAAATGTAATACGCGATTTTCTGACGTCCGCTGTATTAGATTTAGAAATGAAGTCATTTATTGCGTTTCAGTCATCAAGTCCTTTAATTAATACCCATGTCATAGGGATTACTATGAAAATCATAATTCTAGACTTTAAGGTAGCCACCATATAGAATTTACAACGATGTCACTTATTGTGTTTCACTTAGCAAGCTCTTTTTTATAAACATATCATGGAAGTTAATAATAAATATTGTTTAATTAACGAAAGAAATCCCAGCTTGATCGGACAATTTTATCCCGTAAGATTTGATTACAGATACCACGATAAGTGAAAGTAAATAAAAGCTTCTAAATATTTTGACGTTTAAACAGCAATTTACAATAACTACATTGTATGGACAATATATGTAGAGTAGTTAACGTATTTCACTAATCACAATAAACAAAGGTAAACATTAATTAGCAACATATCTCATTAGCCTAATGCTTCGAAGTATTGTTTCTATTGGCGCTGTAGAGATTACTGTGCATTTCTGTGCTAGTTATAACAATATAATATGTAACATACACTGGGTGTGTCTAAATTATGTGTGTGTAATGTTAAAACTCCTTGTATCTAATAGCCTCCACATGAATCCCTTACTATTGACTTAGTTCTTAGTAAAAGGTTCAATTAGCATCATTATCATCAAACTATTTTAGTTCCTTTGCAGGGTCTTCTTCTCTTAATAAGGAGAGAAAGGCTGTATATTATATAGCCAAGGGTGGATTGGTAGAATTTCTCGAATATTCTCAGGCAGGCAGATTCCCTTGCGATGTTTTTGTTAATTTTTAAAACTAGCAATAATTAATTTCTATTACGAATAGCTATAAAAACTAAGAAGGAACAACTACATATTTTATTAATATACTTATTATGGTTTAAAATGTTATAAACGATAATAAGTACTTTTGAAGTTTTAAATGTATGGTTCGCGCTTCAGGCTATTTCTAACTATATATTAATCGGGGCTTTTATAAAGGGCGGTAAAGCAAGAGACCCTTCCTTTGTTTCAGCCGTGCAACCTAAATAGCCCACGGCTGGTTTCACATACGATCATAGTAAATAAAATTAAGACTTTTAAGTTAGTATGTTTTGATTTTCACTTTTTCATTTTATTACCCTTCTTCATTATTTTTTTAATTATTAAATATTTTTTATTATTTTTTTTTAATTATTAAATATTATTCAATTTAAATTTGTACTTTATTATAACTGAACTTTGATAAAAGATATTTTTTTTTTTTTGCTGTGGAGCCCTAAGAGGGTCAACGCTTTTGGTTAAAGCAAATAATAACAATAATAACAATAATAATGAGTGGCTGAATATATTGAAGGTTTTTTTTGTTTTCTTAAGATATGTATGTAATTTTTGAATATTTTATAGTCATCAAATTAAAAGTGAAACAAAAATGACGTAATACTAGAGATTGGTGTACAATAAAGAGTTTTGTTAATTAACTATCGTATCGAATAAATATAAAGAATCGCATCAAAGAAATATGTGTACATTTACAAAAAAAACTGAATTTTGAAAAGAAGTTGCTAGTGCCGTATAGAAATTAGATTAATTAACTTTAACATGTACCGTTAATTAAGCAAAAAAATTGAAATTAATTCCTTTAAATATACTTTTAAGAAGAAATGAAGTAATTAGCTTTTAAATATATTCTTCGCTGCTCACAGGAGTCATGAGATAGATATTTAACCAAATATTTTAATACTAATAATTAGGTTTGTCTTTTCATTGCAATGCTAGTATAAAATACACGTATATTTACGTTAGTTAATGCGTAAACAAAGGTTCTTTAAAGAACGTTCGCTAATAGAGTCTACAGCGGGAAAGTGGCGCAAGAAGACGGTGTTTACTTTCAATCAAAAGTTAAATTAGCCCATCCAAAACTTGTCTTCGAAAAATGCCAGGTTCTTAAAAATACCATCTATTTGCTTCCACCGTAGTCTAAGTTTATAATCGAATTGTGAGCTAAACATTGCAAATGGTAAGTAAATTCCACTGAGTAATGTACGTCCGTGGAGCTAGTTTGCCGCTTTTACGTATTTCTTATGCGTAGTATAAGAAAATCATTTGACGAATAATAAAACATATAAATATAAAAATATCTTAGGATCGTCATCATCATCATCATCATGTTACTATATAACGGGTTAACTATTAACGCTGCTTAATTGCTGATATTTTCCTTATAAAAAGCGGCAATCGTGAGTACCTGTTACATAGTAAAGTGTATAAATTCCGTGATGATATTACTTTAAAATCATATATCATTATCATCATCATCAACTATTTACACGTGCCTCCTGTCGGGGACCACCCGCGTCTTAGGGATTTTTGCTCTAGGTCTTCTATGACTAATGGTAAGACTGCTTGACGTCAGCACTTAATGACTACCATCCTTCGCTGGTGGCGGAGTTAGTGATGCAATATCGTTCAATAAAAACATCGATATCATAATATCGATATATTTAAAAGTGAAATATCGATGTCGAAAACATCGATGTTTATGAACAATACATCGATGTTTTTTCGATGTTTTTTAAAATGTTACTAGGGTTGACGTATGGCCATGATATAATTAGAATAAGATTTTGCCTATACAGATTGAATCATGATTACAGACAAATAATATTTACTTTAAGTAATACAGATGTAATGTACTAGGATATGAAGAGTAGAAGAGCAACAAAATAATCAAAATTAGGTAGACAAATATAATCAAATTTATTATGAAAAAATTAAACATAACTTATTTCCTATTTGTTTCTCATTATAGAATTTAAGAACAATAATTTCGACAATCTACTGCCAAGCAACCGGTTTCTTTCTTGAGTAATAATAGCTCCAGCTGCAGAAAATAACCGCTCACAGGGTACTGAAGTTGCTACTATAGGCAAATGTTTCATAGCCAGTTTATATAAATAGGGAAATACAGTCTTCATATCGTCCCAGATTTCAATAGGATCCCCTTTTATTGGCGTAACAGGTGATGACACAAACATGTGAAATTCTGATTCCGCTTTTCTTTTGTCCGTAGTTTTGTTTTTCATGTTAGCGTGTGTTAATTGTTAGTGGTAACTCCATATATCAATTTCACGTTCTGTCTTGTCTTCTTTTTCTGATTCGTCAGAAGACTCTGATGGAAAACCCATAGTTTGCATGTTGTTCACATAATTAAAGATTTTAGCTTTTGCAGTTGGATCTTTAAAATGAATGAGCTTAAAGCGCGGATCCAGTGCGGTTGCTATAGCCAAAGACGAGCAGTGTTCTAGTTTGTCAAATCGCTTTATAACCTCTTTCTGAATTTCTGTCTTTAAAGCAATAGCAGCTTCAAATGTTGGCGAAAAGTTTTCCAACATTCCTCGCAAACAGTTAACAAGTGGAATGACTTTGCTCACAGTGACGTAATTCTGTCCAGAAATTTCCTTTGTCAACTTTTCAAAGGGTTGTATGAGTTGTACGATTTCACGCAGACAGCCTATTTCGCTGGAAGTCAGCATTGGCGGAGCATCGGAACGACATAGTAATATTGCACCAATCGTTGAAACTAACTCCAAGAAACGTTCTATCATATAAAAGGTGGAATTCCAACGAGTGCGTACATCTAGAATGAGCTTCTTTGTTTGGCCTTCTTTTAAACCGGCATCTCTTTGTTTTTTACGCAACTCATCGCTCGCATTGACACTGCGTTTAATGAATTTCACAATTTCTCTTACTTTGCCTATAATCTGAGATGCGGTTTCAGATCTCGTCAACGGATTATCGATGGTTAAGTTCACAGTATGAGCAAAGCATGGTATTATTTTTTTTTCACCAAACAAGTAGAGACTTTCATAACCGTACTGTCATTATCAGTTACAACAGCAGTAACTTTATCAGTTGAAATACACCATTCGGTAAAGATCTCCGTAAGTCTTCGTTGTACATATTCTGCCGTATGTCTTTCAAACAATTCAAAAACTCCCAAAGTACCACTAGTAAGTTTCGAATTTTCTAAAAAGTGAATGGTGATCCCAACAAAAGACTTATTCTGCATTGTCTCGGTCCATATATCATATGTGAGGCAGTAATACTCTGCTGATTCTATATATTTTTTGAAAACATCTGACATTGCTTCATATTTATCATCTACACGTATTTTGAACGTTTCTCTAGAAGGTATTTTATATAATGGTACAACTTCTTTCATAAGTTGTTGGAATCCTTTCCCTTGAACAACTGAAAATGCTTTATGATCCAAAATGATAAAATTCAAAATGGCCTCCGTGATTTTCTTATGTTTGGTACCTTCAGTACTAGTTATACTTTTAATGTTACTAAACAATTCGCCCACATAGAGCTGTTGTTGAGATCTTTGCTTTACTTCAGCATTTGAACACATGGACATAACTGTTGAACTGCTACTAAAATCACCAGAAGTACTAGCTCCTTTATTAACATTGTCCGTAGAAGCAACATCTTTCACCGATATTAGTGGTGAAACTGCATCAGTACTTTCAGCGTTACTAGTAGCGGGCTGGCTATTTTCAGCAGCCTTATTGGTTTCATTATTCGATTTTAGTTTCTTTTGGGAAGGTTCTTCTGTTATCAACTCCTGAACTACATCAGAGTGTTTTTTTTCGATGTGACCCCGAAGATTAGTAGTATTACCTGAAGTCTTCAAGCTTTTATTGCAAAATTTACAAGTCGCTTCCTTGTCATTGTCACTTTTTTTGAAATAATTCCAAATTGCACTTTTTTTTTTATTTTTCGGCATTTTATCTGAAAAAAAAACTGTTAAAATCTAATAAATCTAAATAAACGCGTGGAACATACGTAACACCTCGAAATAATATCGATTACAAAAACTGATGCCCATCACTATTACAATCAAAAAATTCTGATCAATTTACATCTCAATAAACAATAAATAAATATAAACAGTAGATTGAATATAAATAATAAAATTTCGCAAATGTCTGGCCTAGTTCAAAGCGGAGAAACTTGACAAAACCAACCATCATTCAAACATAACCTACAAATTGTTAAATCATTGAATAATTGAACAATATACTTACTTAATGCAGCTTTTGGATCTTGGCACCAGTTATACAAAATGAGAAGATTTTTTCAATTTAGTTTTAAGTATCTCAATATTTATTTTGAGGGAAAATACGAACAACACACCGGTATACTAATACGACGTCAAACACCAAACATTCAACAATTACGCGTAACGCTGTTTGTTTGTTGTCTGTTCTCTTGCTCACTTCAAGCGTAAGAGTGAGATAAAAAATAGAAAAATCGAAGGCATGTGAGTGACTTAAG
>DWON01002271.1:0-21151 GCA_018251015.1 Phocides pigmalion okeechobee
ATAGTTAAGCCGGGGTGCAACCCCGAGTTCAGGTCCGGGCAAAGAGGGTATACCTCGAGGCCCGTATTCCCCCGCCCAAAGAGGCTGGGACGTCCCCGATGATGATAAATTCTTTTTCCACGACGAAAGGGAGACATATTTATTTAATTTGTATACTTTTTACGTGTCGAGTTAACAATGTCTTGATAGAAAGTAAATGATACAGAAGATTGAGTGGGAAATGTTGAAATTGTACGTGAACGTCTGAGATATACTCAAGTCTAATTTGTTAATGCCGGCATGACGTGTCGAAGGACGGTCACCACAAGTATCCAATTTGTCAATTCCGTACGCACTAAATGAGCTGTCACCACCAGTAATCACTTCGTTGTCAGTTGACGCCTCTTATTTATCAATACAAGAGCCTATCTGTTTGTTAAAGTGGCTTTAATGGAAATGCCTCTAATTAGTTAAATAAAACAAATTCGACCTTTTTTCTCGCATCGACAATTTATATTTTGAGTAATATCAATTGGTATCAATTTAAATACAATTATTTTATTTTATTATAAGGTACATGTGTATGTATAATAGTAATTCTAACATTCATAAGTGTTTATGAATGTCAAAATTACTATTTACAATGCCATGTCGGTATAGACTATATTTTTATATTTTCATCATATTTCGGAAATAACCATAGCAAATAATGTCTACGTGAATAAATGCATCTGCCCAAAATATTCATTTTTTATTTCAATTTGTTACAGTGGCAAGTACGATTCACATTAATCCGTGTCAAAATTGGTTACACATTTTTATATTTCTGTACGCATTGGGTCAATTTGGGTTCATTTGTCTTTATGTCCCTCTGTATATCTTCACATAACTCTGTTTTTATATTAGTAATAAGCACCGAAGTGGTATATATGGTAGTGGTAAAATGGTATATATGTATGTATTTTGCTAGTACGCATCAAGGCAAATATGAATATCATTACAAACTTTATTAGCATTCTGTAAGAAAACCTATTACTACGCCAGCGTCGTCCGCTCGCCTGTCTTACATTTAAAAGGCTGTATCTTTTGAACCGTAATAGGTAGCCAGTAGAAAATTTCATTATATAAAATATTTTGTTATGTATTTTAAAGGTCTCTATATAGAAATAAAGACGTAGTTTCAACATTTTTGTTATTGTTACAACTGTGATAGATATTAGAACAGTTAACAAGTAACATAGTAGTGAAGTTTAAAATGAAATAAAAACAAAGATCTACCAAGTATAGTCAACTCGCACGAAAACTACCAAAGTAAATAAAAAAATCTTTCCCACTGTTTCCAGATATTGCTTGATATTTTCTTAATACTTTATGAACTCCGAGGCGTGTACAGAAAATTGTATATTGTGCAATAAATTTAATGTTATTGAAGTTGTTAATAGTTTCGTAACAACTTATTGTTTACATGTTTGCAGTCTGCGGCAGTATTACAGTAACACATAATTTCCTTCGATCTCTAATTAATGTTTCTTAGAAATATATTTTATATTCCACATGAATATGATTTGTTTTTGTCTTACTTAAATATGAAGAAACTTGTGAATAAATTAACATAATCCGTTTACATGATTAATTAGAAATATACGATTTTAAATTGATGTTATTGCGGAATCCATACGTTATGCAATATAACGGATACTCACGATTAACGATTTTTTTATTTTTAATTGCCGATATTTCGAACCAGTTGCATGGCTCATGGTCACGGTAAAACTGCGGTGGCAGGGGGTAAACTGTTGACAGCTGCTAGTGACAGATTAATCTATGTACCTTACGTCTAGTTCGTTTTTCTTTTTAGCGTTCCATATCACGACACACAACACTAATTGTATCTTTACGCACTGAACTTTGCACTATTTGTGATTTACATAGACTAACCACTGGATTCCACGATTGTGCTAACTTAAAACCATCTTCTCTATTGAAATTCTGAGGGTGTTTCTTGATCTCTATTGCCTGTCTTACCAAACGTGGAAAGTAATGGCGTTCAGCCGAGATCACCCGAGGCTGGTGTAGTTGTATCCAGTGATTAGGTCCCGACTTGAGGATGTCCTCGGCTACCGCAAGTTATTTTAATTAATTAGAAAGTTGAATTTACTTTAAAGTTTGCCATAGTTACACTTGGCATTGTTACACTATACAAACTGGTAAAACTGTGTAAAATATTTAAACCAAAACTCTATCAACTTACGAAGGGCATCCATAAAGTTGAGAGTATTTGTAGTTTGTATTCTTAATATTAAGTTACGATATCAGCAAATATTTAACCGTTTTATGGTTCAGTAGCACGTAACAAAGACGGATCTCTTATAGAATCATTTTGTTGTCCGCCCGTTTGTGTAAGTCACAATTACATCTAATTATTGAACTGTCGAGAAATTTTTATTAAGAACGAGTAAAGACAAAAATTAAAAGGATTTTGTTAAATTTGAATTGTATGTTGTTACTTGATGGAATAAAGAAATAGCTTTTTTAGTAAAGAAATTAAACTATCATATATATACTTTGTATTCTCGCGACTGACTCGTAAATCGTGAGGTACTTCTTTAATCATAATATTTGTCAAGAACTAAGGAATCCCAGGAGAAATAAAAGAAAATCAGAATATTATTAATTTTTAATTATACCAAGTAAGTAAAGTTTTTGTTTGTTTTGTGTTGTAAATTTATTATAATTATATTTAAGACGGTACTAAAACACTATTTTACATACACAGCAGAAAAATAATATGTTGCGTGGTTATAGAACTCTCGAAGCAATTTTTTATTCGTAATATTATTTAATGACCGGAATTGAAGATAGCAGGTTATGGTAGTCGTTTCAGTATAATAAACGAGCTTGCTATGATAAATATGAAGAAGTCACCGCTGAATTGTTTCTAGCCAATGACAATGGTAAAATATGTAGTAATCTGAAACTAATGTAATATAAGTTACCAGTAAGGAAGGGACCCCGACATAAGGCGAGAATTACATCGCGGCGAAAAAATATTAATTCATATCCGCGATTTCACGGAGAAGACAAAAGCTCTGCTGTTTTCCACAAACGGTTACATAACTTAGGAATGTTCCCAGCTTGTTGAAGAATAATACGATTTTCCAGATCATTTTAGTCTTTTCCCTTACCTAGCAGTGCCATAGATCACACTCCAACACTCTACTGTAATGGGTGATGAAGTATGAGAATGTCTATGGAGATAGAAGTTAGTGGCCCACTCGTATGTTGAAAGCTTTAAACCGCTCCTAGATCCTTCAAAAAGGCGTAACGCCTGCTCATCTATCCTATCTATCAATGGAAATTTCGAACTTCCACTTAACGTCGCCATCACGGCATGAAATTGCGCATCACAGTTTGCCACCATTGGTCACCCATCCAAATCTCATCGCGCCCGACGTTTCGTATCGGTTAACGTGCTCTTCGAAGCACGCGCCAAAATTTGCCAGGTGTCATTTTACAAATTTTTGTCCATACCGGATGTTACTTAATTTTATTGATCTTTTACAAGCAGTATAAGTCAGATACACTTGCCTCAATAAGTAGTAAGATTTAAGGTATAAGTATTAAAATAAAGCAGGGGTAGGTCCGTAATAAGATGTTGGAGGCAGCGCAGCGCGACTGGGTACGCCGGCACGCGCCTTTGCATATTAAAGACACCAATCACGGCTAAGGGGCCACCAACGCTCATTACTTCAGCTGCTAAATGCTAAAGCCCGGGAGAACCAAACGAGAAGCCAGATTAATTACAGTCCAGGGAGCTCTGCGACCGCCCAGCCTACACCAAACAAGTAAAAGAAACGACAACTTATACTTAGCCTTCAAGCACCCTGAATGATTAACCCGGTCAACAAAAACAAAAGAAATTGAACTACAATATCCACTGGGATATTCTATTATACAACTCTTTCGCGACAAATCTAATTTCAGTCGCGACTTGAATATTCATTAAAATGGAGCGTATTTTAAAAACTGTTTCAGATTGAAAGTAAGAGCAATGCACGGAATTTTGTTTTATTCATACCGAAAACTTTTCTTTCGAAGAAGAGATTACTTTGATTTATAGAAAATAGAGTGATACGCATTATTAAGAGTGTATATTATTAATGGTGGCTCATTTTATACCTATCTATGTTATCTTTGCATACGCAAACCATTAATTAATTATCATCAATCTGTAATTAGTGTATCGTACGAACAAGCGTTGCGGCTTTGGTGAGGGTAACAACGTACATAAATGAACATTGAGTTCTGATTAAAATTATAATATGTACTTACTTAAAAATGTAAATTTTTATTTAGTAGCATTTCCTTATACAACCTGAATTCAACAACACTGAGGTATCTGAGGTCGTACGTAGGTGCATTGCTAGTTCCGGTATCTAAGACGTTGTCCTCGATTCTAAATGTTATCGGTATCCGCAACTCGCGAATGGCAATACAAGAGTTGTTTCACGAGGGATTATGAGAGCGGCGATGGTACCTTCTCGGTCGAAATATAGTTCTACCATCTGCGTTATAAATTAGCATCATTATATTAAAACCATCATCTTCAATTTATTATATTACTTTATTGAATCTGAGACTTTGCTCGCAAAATACGAGTATAGTCTTAGACATGCTATAAATGTTACGTGAAACGTAATTTATATAATGCTTAAAACTACGATTATTTTGACAATTGAATGTCAATACATAGTCTGTAGCTAGATACAGGAGCTCTGTGTACAAAATGTGCGGTATATTAATTCATTAGTATTCGCGTTTAAGAAACACAAACAAGTAAAAAACGGACAAGGTTTCACTTGTATATAATAAGTAAAGATCCCGTGGCACGGCAGGTGTCTCAAAATGAGAAGGATTTAATCATTAGTCTTAACGCTGGAAAAATGCGGGTTACACTTCACAAAGCCTAAAAAGGCAAATAGGTTTCCTTACAAATTTCATTCAACCTAAAGTAGAAATTAAAAAAAAAGCAGCTGGATTTCGTCACTTTGAGCTTCGAACCTCGAGCATAAAATAATGATATTTGTACTACTACCTTGGCAGCCATTTAATAATTCTGTATTCGCAACTGATTATACTGTAACTTATATAAATTGTATTTGGTTATTGTAATGCTTATTTGCCAAAAACAAAAAATACAATTTTCTTTTTCTTACTACAAACAAATTCTAGATACACGCTAGCTATCTCATACTAATTAATGTTCCACCACTTGCTCTCGAAAATGAGAAAAAGCTGCAGTTTCAAATAAAACAACATATCCGACCTTTATAAACGAAGTTGTCGGATATTTTTAACCGGCTTAAAAATAGGTTTTCAATTTATCGAAATTTCATTTTTACATATATTTAACAATAATTCTTTAACACGTTACCCGATTTCAATGATTCTTAATGGAAAGGAGAGATCTAAGCCTGGTCCCGTATAAATTTACTCAATTTTCGTTGACGGAATAAATTTATACTAAGCTGATCGATTTTGATTATGATTTTTATGCCCCGAAGAAGCTTCAGTGCAGTCCAGGTCTGAGTCTCCGACTAAATTATACATTCTATGGCTATAAAGGAAAATTTAATATGAGGAAGATTTTAATATACTATTATTGAAATTAGAATATACTATTATTGACACCCAGTATCGTAAGTAAATGTCTGTTTTCCATTAAACTTCATAGATTACTTGTTACCAGGAATTACAAATGTACAGAGCTCATAATTTATGGTTTAGATGTGTGTTCTATATTCGTAATCTAGATGAATATTGTTGGTATGTAGTTACTAATTCTCACTTTGTCGTACATGAGTTACCTCAATTTAGTGGGAAGTGGAAACATCAATAAGTATTAAGTATACTACGAGTATTGAATATGCAGTATTGCTAATAAAATTATCAGCGTATTGTGTTTGTAAGATCTAGAGGAAACTTTACGTATCTGTAAGCTTAGAATGACGTTTAAATGAATAGGGAATTTGCAAAAGAAAAATTGCTTTCTCCAGTGACCGCCTAATTATCATTTTTGTGAACTAAAATGTTCTATTAAAATAAAAAAAAAACATGTATTTTATTGTATTTAGTGCAATACTGCATTTCACATTGGCACGTAATACTTTTCACAATAAACGTGACAAAACTCGTGCATGTAAATGAAGTGGAAATATGAAAAAATGTTATATAAAAGGCTTAATAAACACAAACATGACGTCACGTTTATTATCTACCGTACACGGTTCACTTGTTAAAAAAGTATGGCTCAGCTATTGTTTTTTATTTTAAAAAAGGAAAATTCTACACGGCACATTCCTGTTGTTCTTGGCGCCGCATGCTCCCTGAAGCTTTATTGCAAACACCGTGTGATAAATATCTAGCTAGCCTCGAAACAATATCTATTTGTTAGTCTTTTTGATTCCACATTTTCAATGCGTTTATATTACATCAATCTATACTTTTTATGAAATTAAAGTAACAACTATCTGTAACTTAATAAAACTAGAGTTGCAGCGAGAATAAAGCTGCACTCTTAATCCGCTCTGAAGTATTTCTTGTGTTTCGTTTGAAGTAATGTGATTGCTGCCGATATTTATTAGTAAGGAAGTCATTTTATCCTCAGGAGATGCCAAGTAGCCACGAACGGCCTCAGGCAACACATTGCTCCTATCTAAATTTAGACGTGGTGATCATGGGCCGTAGAAGCAATGAAGGTGTATAAGTTATATCTTTAAATCATTAAAATTTCATTCAGGTGGAAGACCTGTAATATTTTAATTGTGAAGTGAAACGTGAAAAAATTGTGGCAGAAGAACTTGGAAAATATTTTAAACGAAAATTGTTAAGATTTGTTGGCTTTTGGAGATATGTGATATAATGGGCTCCTTTGTTTAATTTAAATCGTACGATTCGGTGTTAAAATAGGAATTTTATATAAATAAATTAGTTACAAAAATCATATAAAACAAAGTTTTATTCGTAATTATAATGAATCATGACATTTAATTTGCGTAGTAATGAACGGTATTTGTGAACGATGGTAATTTATTAACTAATGTAATTGGACGAATTCATATAATTATGTACATTATAATTAAAACATTAACCCATCAATTGAAAGCTGAAGTTATTTGGTAACGTAACATAATTATGGGATGCTCACGCAGAATAAAATGCAAACCATTATTTCGATTACGCATTTCGATTGGTAGGAAATATAAATAAGGTTCAACTCAGTGTTATGCAAAGCAGCGGAATGTATAATAAAGCTTGCCGTTGGCTATTAATTAAGATGCTGGAAGCTAAGTCATTCTTTGGGCCCATGGATTTCTGTCAGGAGTACAAATGCGAGTGGCGTTGTCGGTTTTTATCTTCACTAAACAGACGCGGTAAGGGTGCTACGGATGAAAACCATTGAGAAAGCTCACCGTAGCCTGTCACAGTCCCCTGTCCTCGTACCCTTCGCGCCAAGAGCCCTACACATAAATCATATCGTGCCTTTAAAACACCTTTTTTGAAATGTGATTTATTTACAACGCTGTCCCCGCATTTCCGTTAGTACCCTAATCTCCCGGCATTTATATCTGAACTTTGACGCAAATTCCGCTTAAGTGGTGCGATGACGAGGCGTCCCGTTTTGTAACGAGATTATGCAAATAGATTTTACAGTCTACTCTGACATTCCATCTTGACAATACGAAAATAATACTAAACTTGTTTTTAGCATAAAAAATATCCACATTTTCCGCCAACTTTGGGGTTGTCGTTCAATAGCCCATGAAATGTTTCAGTTATAGGCCGTTCAATTTCGGCCGCTTAATATCAGTTTGTTTAATTAAAATATTAGTTTTCAGACGTAGTCCTGTACAGAATAATAAGAGGCCAGAGGGTTGTAATGTTTGAAGTAAAATCAAAAGTGGCCGTAGCGTAATGTTACCGTCATGCGACCTCTGCGGCGCTTTGTTAGCGAGTATTACATGTTGCGCCACTTCAGACGACCCGGCTCTATTTGTATTTTGTTCACGAACTTGCCGAATATATTATTTTGTACGAGTACATACATATGTGGAAGAAACTGATTTAAGAGTCCAATTCAATAGTCCCCTGAAAGAGCTCGAATAAAATTTTGTACCGCCTACTGGCGCGGACTTCCACTTAGGAGAGCGTAAACGTTATATTCGGTACGGTATTGTAAGTTTTAGTAGCATTTTGACCAAAAAGATTTTATTTATGGTTCAACGTACAGTGGGTATTCGGAATTTGGAACATGGCAGATTTTGATATATATGTATTGCGTAGTAAAATTATATTAACACGGGTTGTTTAACGCTTACGTGGGAGTATATTCCAATAGTTTGGAAGTGAAATTACTCGTTGAACATAATACAAACTTTGTTCTTTAAATCCTTGAGTTGAATTTTGTTGTTATGTTAGGTATATTTTTGGCTTTTATCTAGTATATTTTACTTAATAAGAGCAACAAATATAAAAAAGCTATTGTGATTATGTTTTCATTTGAAAGGAATTGGAATTATTTTGAACAGTTAAATTAACTTAAGACAAAGATATTTACAATCAATTGTGCTACAGAATTTAGAGACTATTAATGTCTTGCTCACGTATGAAATTACATCTAGCTCTGACATTATAAGTTAGCTCACCTTTCAACTTTACTTTTTTGGTATTTGGCTTTCGCTATCCGGTTACAATTTAATGAATGCATATCCATTTTTGCATAAAGATGGACCGTCAAAT
Organism: Phocides pigmalion okeechobee; assembly: GCA_018251015.1. Taxonomy (NCBI): domain Eukaryota; kingdom Metazoa; phylum Arthropoda; class Insecta; order Lepidoptera; family Hesperiidae; genus Phocides; species Phocides pigmalion. The sequence continues at coordinate 8,779 of DWON01002271.1, forward strand.
CCGCAATTCATAGTTGTCAATTTGCAAACGTTTTAAACAAAGCAATCAAAGATTTTATCTAAACTGACTTCACTGACTCAGCGATATGAGAAGATCTTGGCTTCCGGCAACAAGGGGCCCCAAGTCTTGTTTCTGAATCGTTTTGATCAAAACGGATAGCGTGAAATATGTGCCACTATTTTGATACAAAGGCAAGTCTAAAGTACGTCTTGTTTTATGTTCCTGTTTTGATAGATTCTTATCTCTTTTATGTTCATTTCTCAAGTTATCGATTTAAGATTTTCAAACTAAATTGAATCCTTTTTACGATGAATTGTTAGACGTATATAAAAAGGGCGCCTTGTGTTATCTGGTAATTTTAATTGTTACTGATTTTACATAACGACCACACGGATATCACATAATCTGTTTCGGTTTAATAAATTTACGTTAGTATGTGTATACTGTATAGTACGTGACGTGTGGTTATTAATCTGATATACGTAGATGTAGGATGTGACATGCGGTTAGTATATTCAAATTCATGTCATCATGAACCCATTAATGTTCCACTGTTGGGCACGGGTTTCCTCTCAGGATGAGAAAGGTGTGGCCTTAGTCCATCATTTCGGCCAAGTGCGAATTTGTTGACTTCTCACATCTATGAGAACGTTATGGAGAACTCTCAGACATGCAAGTTTCCTCACAACATTTTTCTACACTAATAGATCAATTAATCTTTAATTTATAATACGTATATTATTGGAAAAATTAGAGGTGCCGTGGATGCAGACCGAGGACTTTCTAAGCCAGATTCTTAATTGTGAATTAGTTAAAATATATGTACCTACCTACTCCTTTGTATGTTATCTTTTGTAAGTTTACAGTTGGAGGTTTTTACAGTGCAGATAATAAAAACACCAACATTAAGACGATTAGTAGAGCTGGCAGACTATATTGCGTGGCTAATATACAGCCGACTTGCACGTTAGCTGTTGCGCTTGCGGTTTAAATAACAATTCCAGCTGCCTCCGTTTGTTCCACTCTGTTTGGAACGCCTAAACCTTGCATTTCCTGGAAACAGAAGGAGATATAAAAGCAATTGCTCCGAAACGTTTCGAAATACAATTGCTTAACAAGGCAAATGCAGTGAAGCTAGCAGTTTTCTCTGCGTTCAGCGCTACTTATATTTTTCTATTTGGAAACAAATGTTGCTCGTCGTGAAGAATGGCTTTTCACACATTTTTCATGGACATTTCTTAGCACTTATGCGTCAAACAGTTAAGTATCTGCCGCTAGTTGAAAATATGCGAACGGCGAGGGAGGATATATGTCAGCTTTGCTTGCAAATGTGTGTTTAGCATTTTTGCTGTGTGGTGTTCGCTCGACGTTTGTCGATCGGCTTGCGCAAACAAAAGATACAATTTGCATTTTAACTAACTGATAACTGGGGCAGTACGGCTATCGTATCTCTAATTCCTCTAAATTTAGTTTGGACCCGTTTTAGATAACGTATCCTTTTTCTTTGTTTTGTTTAAGGGAGTTTATGCCTCCCTTGTTGTTGCTACAGTAAATTTTCGTTTTTATCTCTCTACAGAGAAAAGATTAGAGCAAAGGCTTTAGTAATCGTGTATTAATTTTACAAGAAAATGTTTTATTCTTTGTTGAAATAGGTAAATGTTGTTAAAAGTAATTTTTGAAGTTTATAAAGAAGGAATGAATGTTAGTAGAGTTTAATGTTAATCTTTTGGATTAAAGCCATAATATTTTCCTATCCTACAGTACATCAGGAGCAATATCTCTAATAAATCACGGCGAAAAGCCTGCATTTATTGCGAGGCGTAAATTAAAAAAGTTACAACAATTTCGAGTGAGTTATTGTACACTGCTCTTCTGGTTTCAAGGGAATTCGCTATATCGACGTTCCTAAACGAATTTTCGTCTAGTAAAAATAAATCAAAGAGATTTTTCTGCGCAGAAAATAGATATTAGGAAAATATGAAAGTATAGGAATATTATATTCTTATACTTTATATCAAGAAATAGTTACAATTTAGGTGTCTTTAGGTAATTACAAAAAAAACTGTTATTTCTGTAATTTAGAAAACACTTGTAAAACGCCTTTTGAAACTTTGTTTGCACATCAGACCTTACGGGCCAATCCTAAAAATAACTGGAATCATTTTGATAGAGTTTTCATGCAAAAATACCGCATGCATATGCGCACGTCATCAACAACTTTCTCCCCTTAAAAATACTTGCTGTCGTTTTTGTATTCGAAAAACTGGCATCTTAATACCACGACTGTAATAACTGTCTTATGTGTTTTAAATCAAGGTGCGATATACGTACGTTCGTATAAATTGGATGATTTAACTTTCAATTGATGTAAGTAATATAATTAATTCAATACGCGACATATTCGGAATTCAAATTCGGGCTTTTGCAATACATATTAAGCCAAACCACTCGTAGCGTAAACCCGAGGATTAGGTAGTGGTTTACGGGTCGTAATTCCGGCGCGTACATACATAAAGTGCAAAATCATTATGTCACGTGCAAGCGTAAATCGGTTATCATTTGATTTGTCGCTTTTGAATTCCCCTGCACCTATGTATTTTCGTGTATTGACATTTTATAGCTTGATACTCGTTAGAAGTTTGGTATAGGATAATTATGAGCTATAAAAATATAATCTCATGTGAAATTTAAGAGTTTTTACTTACCTAAAGCGAAAGGAAAAATTAAGGAAACCTAATCAAAGTACTTTGTTAAGCCTAGGAGTTCGCTGTATATGTATAAAGTATATGTCGATCACGATTGAATGAATCGGGTCGCCTACTCCTTACATTTGTTTCTATCTCTACAGTAGAAATGATTTGATTGTTCTATTAAACCATTCGTGTTCTCACACATCGGCGATTGACTGCTCCCTTCATGGATTTTGTCAGTCCTATTGGCTAGTGTCGTGAAACTAATCAATTGCTTGACCCGATTGAAAGTCAGATATTTTCCTCAACAGCCCAGTATTCATTTGGTGTAACAAAACAACAAACAGATATATAATGTGTTTTTGTGTGATACCTTCTAGTGAATATTCGTCACCTCTCACGTTATGAGTGAAAATGTTTTCCCAAAAAGGGATGGTTGGGTTGTATTGGTTTAGTACTAGTTTGTGGACACTATTTTAACTTTTTGTTTCAATTCGATCTCAATTTCAGAAAGACCCAATATTGATATGTTGAAAGTTATAACGTATTCGTACTTATAAAATCAAGCCGCATAAATTTAGCGAGTTAGTAACTGTCAAATCTTGTACTTATTTCATTCGTAAATATTTCAAATGAATGTATTTCTATGTAGCGTTCATGGCTCAGTGCCATAATCAAGACATTTACATGTAAAATGTTATCCAGCCTCACCTATGTTACACCATAACGTAGCATACGTCGTGTCTTAAGAAAAATTGGATAAAACAAATTTTCATGATAATTGTAATTATATTGCAATTATTTCTTAGTTAACTTCCTCAAATGAGGCCTAAAGTTTAGCATGACCTTTAAATTACCGTTAATATAATACTTGAAACTCCTATAGATAAAAAATACGTTTATACTTACCAAACTGTCTCTTTGAATTATCTTGTAATTTGCAACGTTTAATTACCTCGTTAAAGGTTGAAGGAATTATATTACAATGAAAGGTAGAAACTTTGTTAGATGTGGGCGATAGACTTGAATAGATCCAATATCGTTGCGGTGTGGACGTCGGAGGTGATGGCTGGTGATCATGTGAGCAGGAATGTGACCCATGGCTAACTCTCCAGACTTCGGCATCCTCGCCGCCAGCCTCTTACGGCTTATCATCGGTAAGGGGTTTAATTATTTCTTATTTATTGGGATCAACGAAAAAGTATGGATATATAAAGCTTAAAGTATTATATGCCAGACATTTTTGGCATTAGGTATTGAGTGCTCTGCTGTACGCAAAAAGCCTTCAGTACGCCTTCATTTGATCAACTTTAATATCGATACTCATCAACCTTCGTTTTATATTGTACGTTGTCATTTTTATATGAAGTTGTATGGCATCAATTTATACAAAATTATTATTAATTACCTTTTTTCTCTATATTGTAGTATAGAACTCTCGAGTGGGAATGTACCACTATTGCCCACCTAATCTACCATAAAAAACACTTTGTGTTTCGGTTAGGGGGGTGCTGTTGCTGGCTATCAAACGAGGCGATCGTACAGTTCTCAGGAGTAGCAACGTATCCATGTTCTGCCATGCCATGTCATGGTATTATAGTGATATGGGATTTATATCCACCTATCCTGTCGGTAGCCACTCAGCGCACGTAGAGGCCTAATGTTCGGAATCTCTAGTGAATGTGGAGAATGAATCAAAATTAGAACAGTAAACAAGGGATTTCAAATTTTGAAGCGAGCATTATTGCTTATTATGTTTGTTTAGATACCGATGTTCGTAGCTGTTGATCCCTACAGAATTTGACGATGGTTTGATATCACATTGTTTCATTTAAGACATAACATTTAGGTCTAAATTTATTTATTTGCCCCTATGGGATTAATTACCTTTTCAACACGCAACTTTAGCCCATAAAAACAATATAAATACGTACATTCCAATAAATAATGTAGCTCAATTATTTTATAAAGAAAAAATAATCATACAAATTTTTATCTTCTTTACTCGCTTTCATACCCTTTTTTATTTAATTACCTCTCCTTAGGAGTGGCATTTCAAAATTCCTTTTTAGTGCTCACGTTATATAAAGAACCTATCTGCGAAACTTCAAGGGATTAAACAATGCCTTAATGTTTGGTTGTATTTGTCAACGTACTCTCTGTATATACATATAGATGAGAGAAATATTTAATAGTCAGTTTACAAATTCGGCTCAATTACTGTTTAATGACAAATATTCTCACAAATAATAAAAAATCTCCAATATTATCGTAGGTATACTTTAAATTAATAAAACCGTACATACAATGTAAGATTGTCATTTTCGTATGATCGACATTGTCAGTTTCATTAAATTGTGAAACCGAAAATGGCATTTCAAGCAAATATACCAAATAATACGAATGCAATAAAATATGATTCGTTAAACAAAACGTTTCCCAGAATACGTCGCTTATGCAAGTTTTATATGTCATATTCATTGAGATGACACATCGTAAAACTTTAGTTGATGACTCTTGAACAACTTCACACGGAATTGCAATTTTCATTTTATGCGATCTTTACTGGATATAGTTTTAAAAAAGGCAGTTGACTGAACAAAAAAAAACACTTTTATTAACACTTTGACCGCGGCGCTCAAATATTCGAATATCAAGTCAGGTATGCGAGAGGCGGCACTAAACTGGAGCTCTTTTCTCTAGACTGAAGACGCGCCGAAAATTCACTGAAATTTGTTTATCACCTACGAATACACCGACGTAATGTTCGCCCCCAGTCTCTTAGCGCGGACGTAAATACAGCGGTTTGTATCCCCATAATCCATACAGTTTGTACATAATTGTACATAATTTGTACATACAATACAGTTGTGTATAAACCGCAAGCGCGATGCACCGAGTAATACAAAGCAGTGTTGCAGGAAAAGTGTTTACTGCACGTTATTTGCCGTTGTTATGATGACCCGTTGCTATCCCGTCACTGGGCGCAGTTCTCTCTGAATGAGAAGAGTTAGGATATAGTCTATCACGCTGGCCAAGTGGATATTAGTATATTCCACTTTTAGGACACCTTTGAGAACATTATGGAAACCACTCAGGTATGCAAGCAAACTCTCGACGATTTCCCTCACTTTTAAAACAAATTATGATTAGTTACAAATATGCAAATAATTTTGAAAATCTGGGCTGTGTGCCAGGGATTCCTCAATAACAATACATATCACTTAAACATGAACATAACGCATGTAAAAATGTCATGACAAAACTTAGGTTTTCATTTATAAGACGGTAAAGCCTTTTTTACTTTTAAGTTTACGCGGAATTACCATCGACATACTTGTTTCTGCCCTTGCTGTTGTTTGACGTCTACTTTCTGTCGTAGTCTACCAGTGTGATTACCCGACAGGTTTTTTTATGAAATTGAAGTAGTAGATGAGCCACATTTATACCATAGACATAAGCATTGGGGAGCTAAAATCACGCAATAACTCAGACAGATATCTAAAGTTGGTTATAGACATATGTATGTATGTATACACGTATATAGCCGTGTTGCAAGTCCTGGCGTTAACTTTACACCGAAACGCAAAAGCTTATACCTTACGTTAAAATAAATATGGAGCTAGTTCCACCCGAATGAATGGATTTAAATAAAAGTAAAATTTTGTAATTTGTACAGTTACTATGATAATGATTTTGTTGTACAAGGGATATATACAGACGAGAAAGAAAGAAGACTTCAGAACTATTTATATGACCAATATCCGCTAAGACTTGTCCTATTTGCGGTTGCTACTTAACATCAGGTGAATTGAAAACCCGTTTACTCTTATAAAAGAATAGATTGAAGAAATATCTGAAAGGAAATGGAAACCCATTTCAACAAAGTTGCTGGAGAAATAAATAACCACAATGTATTTCTGATACTATGTATTTATTGGCTCTTAATGTAATTAACAGCTCTCGGAGAGGCCTCACAAACAAAATATGAATAAAATTTAACTCTTCACACTACTCTTCGTTATTGGCGACATTTATTGTGCAGTGCAAGTTAATATTTGAGCGATATGCATTGCATAATACGTGGCCGACATAATTTATTAAGCCATTCGTCATGATTATTGTTGTCACCGTAGTAAAAATCTGTGAAATTGATATTATTTTAGCGAGATTAAATGAAAACCAGCTTGTTACATTCGTATGACATGTCCTGTTAGGTTGTGCTCATTAATTAAATATTTTGTTAAAATAAACTTATTTCGATTCAATAATATTATCGCAATTTATACGAAAATTTAGAACACTATAGTTAGTTTGATGCTTTAGTCTTGAGATGTGTACCGTTACGCTTATTAGGAAACAAATATTATAATGACATATCTTTTACATTGTATAGATTATAGAGAAAACATTCTTAAAAATACGGGTTACGAAAAGGTTTTTGCTTTTAAACCAGATTTTAATAAATGTCTTTATCTATTGACACTCAAACATTCATGGTAATTGGAAGAATTTATATTTATAGAAAAATATATGGGGTAAAACGTATATATCTTTTTTCTTTTATAACATGAATAGGTATATTATTATAATATTACATACAGAATATAAACTGCTATATTAATAAGTTAGTTTATATTAAGAAACATTCGAGTATAGGTATTAATTTAATTTATCTACATATGTAACGTACATAACCTATTACATAGTGTACATTGTTTCGCTCGTAGTACGGGACATTTACTCTAGATGGGGAAATTGCGGGCAATGCGGCTAAAGCTCGTGGTGAGGTAACTTTAAGATGGTATCGCTTTAAAGAGTCGGTCCGCATGTCTTATAGAAGTATTTAATGGACATGCAGTCCTTTATACACCTATGTTAGAAAAAAAGTTGCATGAAAAATATTTTCACGGTAATCATAATTTTATTGTAATTGCTTCTTAGTTATCTTCTTCGAATTAAGCTTAAAGTTGAAAACAAGCTGTAAATAACTGATAATATTGTACTTGTAATCCCTGTAGACAAAATGCGTTTATACTTTCCAAACTGTCTCTTTGAATTATTTTGTAATTTGCAAAGTTTAATTACCTCGTTAAAGGTTGAAGGAGTTATATTTCAATGTTTGGTATTTTAAAAAAAGGAATCAATATGCTTTATTTAAGTATATCTCCCTTCCAACATCATTCAAACCAGAAGAAAGCAGTATTTCAAGCCACTGTTAATCAAAAATAGTTGTGGCCATATGTTTCCGGAATTAAGCTACAGAGTCTTCTAGCCCTGACTAAGATGATCGGTTTTTAAGTAAGTCAGGAATCACACAATTTCACTGAAACGCAAAAATAGTTTCGCACTAGTCAAAAAATGACATAGAATTCCAATTTTGTAAGAAAATACTATATTCCTTTATTTAGTGAGAAGTTAAAGTAGCAATATAACACTGCTCAGTACTTAAGAGAGCGGGTTCAGCGCAGCTTAGCTTGCGGCGAGGGTAATACTTTAAAACCGCTGTCCGAAAACTAAAACCCAAGCAATATTAGTAGCTTACAGACTGACGACGGTCTAACCTAAACTTAGATAACATAATTTAAAGTTATAAATTCATGTATGACATAGTTTAAAAGCTGTCTACATTTTTGTGTTATAAACGGTTCTTTTAGTACTTTTATTGGGCATTGTTCTGCTTTTCGTATTTACATTTACATTGATCAAAAATCGATTAAAAATGTGATATAATAGCCTAGAATGATTCCAACCTCTCGCACGAAGGAAACTAGGGTTCCCATCCCTGGCGCATGGCTCTGAGTTATTAAAGTTGTTACGTATTAGAAATTAGTTTTAAAATTTATGAAAAGCATCGTGAGGAAATATTCATGCCTGAGAGTTTTCCGTAAAGGTTGAAAGGTAGATGAAGTTTACTAATCCGCACTTGGCCATGGTGATAGGTTACCACCGAACCTCTTTTTATATGATACGAGTAGCAAACGAGCATGCAAACCACCTGATGTTAAGTAGCCACAGCCCTTCACGTACAACCACAGACACGAGTGAAATCCTATCTGAGCTCGAACGTAGATACGTTGCTACTTCTGAGGACTGATGGTCGCCTTGCTTCAAAGTGTAACTCGCAACCGCATCTCTCCAACCGAAACACAAGTAATGCTTTATGGCGGATTATGAAGGCGCCAGCGGCACCTCCCCGGTCGAACTGTAGTTCTATTACCTATAAAAATATATGAAGTTTACTAATTGATTAATAACGCCAAACGCTGATTGGTTACGGCTAAACCTCATTTTGAAAATAAGTTCGTGACTAGCATTGGTACAGTAATGGGTTAATGATAATGACCGTTAACTTGAGCGATTTATGTATTAATGGGTCATTAAAGTAACTTACGTGTCGGTCCCTAACTCACACCGCGGTCGGTGTGGTTTAGTCCACGGCGAGAGTAGGTAATACTTTAAACCGCGTGTCCTAAAACTTAATTCTTGACACTATTAAAAGTTTATAAATTAAAATTGGTTTTATCTGCAAACCATTAATGTACTAATTACCTTTACCTATGTTGACCTGCGTCATTAAATTGTCATTAAACTGTTCTGATATTCACAGGATTCCAGGTTCGATATCCGGTTAGGTTAATATTATAAGTATGATCCACATCTTTGGTTATGAGGGTTTCTTTATAGCACCCCAAATGAAAATAATCATATTTTGCGTTTAATAACATAGTGTTCGCAATAGTTACTGAATCTATTTACATTTGAACACAAATTTTATCTCACGAAATATTTCATCATCTGGGTATCAGTCTTATTTTATAGTGAAAACGTTCAACCTTCACGATATTCACGTGGGAGTTTAAAGATTTTAAAACTATATGGAGAACTTAATCTCGCAAGTTTCCTTCACAATTAAGACATCTGATAATGAGTTTCTAATATTTAAATATCTGTTAAAAAATAATTCGTGTGCCAAGCGTTTAAATCAAGAATCTCCCGTGTGATAGGCCAGAACCTTAGCACTAGGCTAACATTGCTTTAAAATGTTTCATTGTCAATATAAAGCGAGGCACGTTCACAAAAGATTACACACTCGCTACAACCATCTAAAATGCTACGTACGTACATTCGTACACAAATATTATAAAGCGTCGCTTTTGTTTTAGCGGTTTTTGCTGACATTGTTGAAAAACTTATGAGGCCGAATGACAAGTGCGCAGAGATTTATATGGCTTAGGTAAGATCAACATTTTATTTTTATCGTTCTCGCTGTCTGCGTCCATGAATTGGTGAGTTGTGGAGAATTATTGTCTGTGTTTTTTCTTATGTGGAACAGTGGTTTTCTATCCGATTTACATAAAAAGTCCTCTTTACTGGATGGAAGGTCACTGCGTAACGTTATTTTTCTTCAACTTTTCGAATCCTAAGGACATTTAGTATTTTATTTGTAACTTATCACTGCGACATACTCATACGTAATGTATAAATTACGTGAGTTACGGTTGTACTATGGGACACGCGTTGCGGTGCTCGTAAAGCTCTGCTTGTCTGCCGTTATCAAGTTCGAACCCCGAACTTGATGACGGCAGATATATCAATTTTGGATTTAGGTCTTTGTTGTAAATTAAAGTGTTCTTGCATTCATCTTCTTCTCTTCACCTTATAGCACTCATGATAAATAAAATGCTAGAAGCTCTATATAGTGCTGATGTCAAGTGGTCCCTGTTGCTCATTGAAATCTGTAATCAAAACAAAATAAGATGGAAACCCTATCTGAGATTGGTTAGACATGCCAAATTGATGCTTTAGAATTAAAAATGACTAGTTCGTCTTTTTCTTTTAGCAACTTTTTCGCTACCTACCTTCTAAATATCCCAGTAATGAACAAGATTTTCCAACATTTGGGTTTGAATCTTAGATCATACTTCACCACGCTGTTCCGTTTGCTAGAGATTCAAATTAGCGGAAAACCTTTTTGTAGGATATTTTGTAACTGACTATTAAACGTGTCTACAGAAGCATAGTATCGCGCATAAAATTTTGCTACTAACGGTCACCCATCAAATTCCAGACCGAGCTTAACGTTGCCTAACTTTGTTTACTCTTTTTTCATATCTTTAGGTCAAGACGAGTACAAGTTTAGAAATAAGTCTTTGCACGTATAGCGTAGATGAATCCATTTTTATTACTACAGTGCTAATGAAAATCTAAGTAGGTAATTCTTTTAAGTACCGACCTAAGACAAGACTCACGTCTCGCATCTCCACCCGTCCCGTTAGCTACGGCTTCGCAACTAGCGCAGTCACTACTGACTGACAACGGACGCGGTTCCTTTGCTTTTACAAGTTTTAATCTTCCTAATGCGTCGTCTGTTGCGCACACTTTACAAATGGTCGCACCCGCTTATGTTCCCCACTATATTTATGTTTAATTCCCTAGTAAGAACATTACACTTTTAGCCGCTTCCTGGGCTGTTAGCGCAAGCTGCTCTTGCTTCTACGTTATTTTTTAGAAAGACTTCAAATTTGATTTTCATTTTTAATATTTTACAATGCTGCCACAGAGCCATTAGGGAAGCGACGTTTCCCAGGAAGTACGCTAATGTCGTAGTTATTTTCTTTATTATGAATGAGACAGGGAACCGTAAAAATCTTACAATAGTTGCTGCTTTAGGTATTCCGTGTTTAAGGAAAATCTTCAACACATCAACACATTTAAGAAGCTGAAATTCAATATAAGCTTTCATCACTATAATATTTTACCAATTGCCAATATATTTACGTATGCGTCATGAAGCAACTTCTTCGGATTCGGAATCGTCAGAAAAATATGTGGAACAAACGATATACAAATAACACTTCGGTGAACTGATGTGGTAGCTAATGTCCATGTTTTTGTTATAAATGTAAGCGATAGATTCGTAACAATAGTGGCATATAAATGTGTTTATATTCGCTTGAATAACCATCGTAGTGACACGGAGATAATTCACTATGACAACTATCGGAAATTTCGAATGTTAATTATATGGTTAACTGGCATTTGTTTATGTAATAAGTTTCTACTAAATTACTTTACAATAACAACGATGATTTGTAAATATTACAAAAAAGAAATATTCAAAATACAAATGTTTAACGTCTCTTATTTATGAGACCTGAGTCTAACCTAAATATATCTTAGAAATTTCCAATAGCATAAAAATTGTATCTAGTTTAATCTCCTAGGGAATATTTTGAAGTTCTTTGCTCAGAATTTCTATGATGTAAATTTCAAACTGTGCACTTCTCGGAATTCCTAACATATTTGTAAAAATTCTGTTCTAGGAACTGTCTTACAGTTTTTTATCTGCCATCAATACATGCAATGATAGTCTATGGAGAAGATCGCCTCTTACAGGGCTTCTGGGATTACAGTTTCCACTACACATACATATATTTTAAGGTTATATGTGTATTATAAATTAATTGTAACTTATTTTAATGGTGAAGGAGAACATCATAAGAACACTAATATCAAAATCAAAAAAAATCAAAATCAAAAATCCTTTATTCATTCAAGTTTTGTAATTTTACATAAATTGGGATCTTTCCTGTTAAGTTTAAAAAAAAAACCTGTGTTAGGAGAGTCCCCTCTTCGCTGTGGTCCTCTTATAGAACAAATAAGGTTAAAGAATTACTGGA
>DWON01002272.1:0-21150 GCA_018251015.1 Phocides pigmalion okeechobee
AAAACCCAAAAAAGGGAAAAAACTTTTGGGAATTTTTTCCGGGCACCCCCCCCCCCCCCCCCCCCCAACCGAAACACAACACATGAAGAACATGTCGCTTTACGGCGGGATATGAGAGTGGCGGTGGTGCCGCCCCGGGCGAGCTCTAACGACCTTTAAAAGCTTATTTCAAATCCAACTGAGTTTAAAATATAACCACTTACGTATGCGTCTCAAAATCGAACTGGAACAGTGCATTGGTGATCTTAGCGCCGCTCTGTCCACTGAACACGTACATCTTGCCCCGAGCCACCGCCACCGGGAAGTTGCAGCACGTTGGCGGACACTGGCCCTTCTGTTCCACGCATTCCCACTGGTGTTCGTCCCCCTGCAGCAATTGTAACACGCGAAAAAGGTATGTGTTTCTATTAAGTGAAAAAATATAAAAAAAAAAAAAAATTATAAAATGTGTTTTAAACAAATATAATAAAACCAATTTGTATACAAAAAATAACTAAAAAAAAAAAAGACAATAACACTGTATAAAAATAAAATATTATAGTATTAGTTACCTACCACTAAGTTAATAGTCCACATATCATTGAGCCTCGCGTTTCCATCGTACCCAGCAAATATCCACAACTTGTCATCGTAGACTGCTGCACCATGGGCGGACCTTGGCACTGGTTCCCTAGAAAATTATCTCATATTATGTTATGTTCTTTATTATTATTAACTTAATTGATAATCTGTACTATATCTATAAACCTTTTTTTTGTCTATAAATACAATTTTTTATCTTATTTTGTGATAAATATCTGTTTTATATCTCACTGTTATCAAGTCAATCATTTTTGGCACCATTGTCTGTGTCTGTATGTCAATTTGTAACTTAAGAACGGCTTGACTGATCTTAATAAAAATGGAAACATAATAAGAACATGTGACTAGCGTAATGACAGCCTATTTTTCATGATTTGGAGACAGATTATGGTTATCCTAAAAAAGATTTTTTATCAATTTGCATACTTTTTAATAACATCAGAAAATTTAAAAAATTCAATGGGCAGATGATAGGTTTATATATAATTCATTTAAAAGATCCACACAACTTAGAAATTTTGATAACTTAATACTAAACTATGAAGTACTCACTTCGTTGTGAGGAATTTATGATATCTGATAACTTGCCTTTAAATCAAACTTAATGCTGAAATTAATACATTTTACTTATTGTACAGATTACTTACTGTCCGGTAAACCTCCACTGAACCCATTGTGCACTTTGAAACTTGTATTCAAAGAGGTCATTCTTGTTGGTCAAATTCGAATTAGCAAGAATATCACCAGTATACCCACCAAACACAAACATAGATGATCTATGCACCTGGAAGTATAAAAAAAAACTAAAATTTTCATTGATATTAAACGTAACTAATGTTTTAACACATTTACTGCATGGCTCATATATTAGATCGGGTCAGCGTTGCGGAAGGCATTGCGGAGACTAAACTGGAGCATATGTATTTGTCTCTCAAGATGCTCCCACATTTCACACAAATATTATAGTTTCTAGCAGCAGTGTAGCATCCACGAATACAGACGTAATGTCCACCCCCAGTCTCATAGCGCTGACGTAAACACAGCATTTTTGTTTAACCGTAATCCATACAGATTTGTCTGTACAACACAGGTATGTACCAGCTGCAAGGGTGTTGTGCCACATAATATACAGCAGTGTTGTACACCACAGGGAAAGTGTTAATCAACTCCTAATCTGACAATTATCAGATTGCACTATATAAGGTTGGATAGGGATTGACACTTTGTGTCTCGGTCATCATTAAGGCCAGACAACTGGAAAATCTGGAATTACATGCTGCTTTGCTATATTCATGCTGTACAATTTGCTATGTTTCTGCTATAACGTGATTCCTTATTAAAACTTAAATTTGAGTTCCTTATATATACATTATGTTTAAACATCTCACCACAGCGGAATGATGGTATCTTGGGGCAGGTGGGGTTCCCATGCACCCAGTCTTGGTCCAGGATTTTTCTCTGATATCAAATCTGATCAAATCATTCAGCATTGACTTTCCGTTGTCACCACCAAACACATATATTGCATCTTTGTATGCCACTGCTGTGTGCTTGCTACGTCTGTGGAACAAACATATTATTTCTATATATTAATATGTGTATAATAGATAAAAGTTTTCTTTGACTAAAGTTTGAGGTTCTTGAAATTTCAAATATAAAAATCAGTAACACAGGTGAGGGAAAACAATAAATAGGTTTGGGTAGCAGCAGAATAAGTTGTAAGTTATAAACGATAAATATTTGTTTATATATAAGAATATACCATTCAATGACATGTTTCCAGTTATATCACTGTAATTCCTCATGCAATTATAATTAAGACTTATGAAGGGACAAACTATGCTTTGTATCAAGTATTATATTTTTTGCTAGCCAGGAAATGTTCTCAATGTATTTAAATACAGCACAAGCAAGGCAAAATCTATCATAAATACATTGCTGGATTTATGCAAAGATTACTACTTTATTTTTACTAGTTAGTTTAGTTTAGGAGTTTTAGTTAGTAAAAACTAAAAAAGTACAACAGACAGACACAATTGCATATTAACTTTCCATATGTATTTTAATTTTAACACTTTATTATTCATATTTATTCTTATGTTATGGTCTTAAAAACATAAATTACCTTGCTCCAACAAACTCATAGCACTCAGACATTCGTTTCCATTTGTGAACAGTTTCAAATGGTCCAAACTCCATCCTGAGACTGATGTCTAACTCATTGGGATTGCGAAGCTGATCATTGATCAACATCTCCCGGGTCTGCATTAATGCTGTTTTTCTGAAAATTTACACTTATATAAATAAATTTCTATAAACATGTAATTCGTAATTAGATCATTATTTTGCCTTAGCTCATGGGTCTTAAGCATAATTGAAGTATATTAGGTGGCTGGAAATACTGTAATTTTTTAATAATCTTTAATAACATTATAAACTACTAGCTGTGACCAGCGGCACTACCCACATTGAAAACCCCACCCCAACACTTCTTGCACAAAATGGTTTTTTTTTTCATTATTACTTCTGACTTTAAATTATTCAATTGAATTATTAAAGATAGTGTTATCAAGAATTTCTTTGTTATTAATGGATTCATTAATTTTATTTTGTTGCAATTCCAAACACAGACAAACCAACAAATAAATTTTTAAAATTATATTAATTTCTAATTTATTTTCAAATTTATTTTCAATTCTTCAAACATTTTTTTGCCAATATATAAACTCACATACATACATACAATTTACAAACTCAAGTATCTTCAATTTTTATTCAACACTATAAACTATATACTAGGATATAATAATGAAAATGTGAGGTGTAAATTTGTTTCATTTAATAATGGATGAATACATCTGTAGGCTGTGTCATTCTCTTAATAAAATAACTCTAAAAAATGACTCAGTATTAAAATCTTTAGATAGAGACACAAAATTAAAGTCTGTTAATTGTTTAAAAATTAAAATATCCAAATTTACTTTTTATGTACTGTGTAATGGAGATGAGTGTATTACTTACTTTTCAATAGAATACTATGCGAGGAAGTACATGAACTAAGGATAATTTGGAACGATTTTAATAAGCAATCCATGTTACCGTTCCAGATCATTTAAATATACGGAATTACCAAAATAAACTAGAAATAGGTCGAAGAAAATACTTATGTCTACCTGGTCATTGACTCCCACAGAAAATTTCGGCAATTTGTAAATTCTTACAATAATCTGCATGCTAAATAATTGAAGTTCAGATACACTTTTTTACCTGGACCAGATTAAAATGAAGATATGGTATTTTTAGTAAATTAAAACATTAATAAATTATAACAAACAGCTTTATCAGAGAAAAACTTTTTGACAAATTTAAACAACAAAACACAAATGGCGAAGGGAATTGACAATTGATAAATTTGACAAACCGACTTGACGTATGACCATAGTTGTTGCCTGTTGAGCGAATCGAAATCGCCTCAAATTTTGAATCGAACACATCACAAAAAAAAAATTAATATCATCAATAAATATTTTTATTTACATTCCCGAATCTAAACATCTGTACACGGTGTCTGTTGTTCCAATATTTTTTTGTATTAAAACTATGTATTTTTTATACTTTATATAAATTGAATGTGTAATATATTCCAGCCACTACATTATAGGTAGAAAAAGCTTTCATAATTTATATTTAATTTTTATTGGTCTATACTCAGATTGCACCATCATATTCCAAAAATTCAATTCAAAGTTGGTGTAATATAGACATGTATATTTATTTATCTGTGTGCACCTCACACATTGTAATTAAGTGTTTGGTTATAAACATCTATGGAATAAACCTTTGTCAAAGAAAAAGAACAACACAAACACAATTTCAAATTTTCTAATTTATCTGTGTACATCATTATCTTAACTCAATTTCAACAGCATAATTTTATTTCCCAGCAGAATAATTTGACGAATCTTGGTCTGACTAACGTGTTTCTATAGGGAAAACTATTAGATATTAACAATTTTTATTTTATTATAACAGATATATTACACATCTGGCACAAAATGTCTTCGCCGGTGAGTAGTTATTGTTATCTTTTGTTGTTATAAGTATGGGAGTTTGAATTGCGTATAAACATTAGAGTTCTGGTCTTTAGGTGAAAGAAAGTGTGAGACGTAATAGCGAGAGCGAGGTGGGCGACGCGGAGACGCCGGAGCATGACCCTCATTTCGACCCTATTGTTTCACTGCCGCTGGTGGAAATTCACACAAACGAGGAAGATGAGGAGGAACTCGTTAAAATACGCGCTCGCTTGTACAGATACGACACCGCCGACCACGAGTGGAAGGTAATAAAAAAATCCAATAGAAATAAATAGTTGCTTGGCAAAACTTTCATGCACTCAAAATTTATCAACAAAAACTGGGTTGTCAATTCTTTGTTATATTTTTGTTTATTTCGTACTTCAAGTGCACAATAAAATTTTAAATATTAAAATTAAGGATAAAATTGCTTTCACCAGATTTATTAATTACAACCATAACATCTTTAATCATTTTAGATTTAATAGAATACACTTTATTGTGCACTATTAACAAAGTAAAAAGTTTTGCAAACAAACTATTGTAAGAAGTCGGTTATACAATGTAGCAATTGTAGATATTTGTTCCATGTGACCTCGGGGTGGGAAATAGTAATATAATAGGAATAGTACGTGTGATATAAAAGTATATCAAATATTTAAAAATAACATATAGTAGCAATCTGTAATTTCTCCAATTTTATTTTAATTGTAATTGTATTACTTCAGGAACGTGGCACAGGCGATATAAAGCTGCTCCGTCACCGGACAAACAACACCGTGCGGGTTGTCATGAGACGTGACAAGACCCTTAAGGTGTGCGCTAACCACTTTATCACACCGGACATCAGGATGAATGTGCACTGTGGCTCTGATAAGGCATTCAACTGGTCTGTGTTTGCTGACTATGCCGATGAGCAGTGTAAACAAGAACTGCTTGCCATCAAGTTTGGTAACCCACAAAGTATGTTTGCATTTTGTCATTCTGTTACTTATTATAATTATTGCAGTAAAAATAATATGTGTGTATCTGTAGGTAGGAAGATATACCTTTGAAGTACTTATATATTATATATTTTATAGATTATAGAACACTGTTCCGCTAAAGCCATAATTATAATTACATGTTAAACTTATTGCAAGTTTTTTGTAATGACAATATTGTGAAATTTGCATTATTTAAGCATTAGAATAAAGCTGCTATGTACATTTGTAGCAAAAATCAAATACTTGACGATTTATGATTACCAGTAAACTTACATATGAGGCATCCATATTATGGGAGCATTTCTGTATCAGTAATAGACTGCAACATGGATTTGTTATAGATGTATTTAAGTGGTATCAACCACTTACTTTCAGGTTTTCTGCTTGCATCTTTACTAAGTTGGAAAATAAACTTAGCAAGCTCTTTCTCTGTGGTTAATATTTAGTCTCACAATTAGTAATATGATATATATCTACATATTTGATGTTTTAATATACTCTTTTATAGTTTGTTTGTCCTAAAATAAATGGATAACAAAATTAATTTAGTTTTTGATGATGTATGATATCACAATATACGTAATTCATGCTGCTTATTCAAAGGATTGAAAAGTTTAGTGCCCGAGATGGTCTCCTGAGATTTCAAAGTTACATGAAATAAATACTCCATTATATACATGGGCGGTAATAGAATAGTATATGACAAAGTTTATTTAACTTATCCTTGTAGATAATTTCCTAATAATAGTGACCTATGATCTGTAAATGGTATTGTTGATAAGACTTGCTTAACGAATTTTTGATGATTCATTCAATCAACATTAACATTGTTACTAATAGTTCTAATCTTATGTTTGCAGTGTGTAATGAATGTTTTAATGATCGTAACAGTTAATAATAATAAGAATAAATATTTTTATTTATCTCTTCACAAAGCTTAGGTTCTAATTTACAATACAAAACCTTAAGTTCTAGATTACATTAATGCTTTGTGAGTCTGGAGTCCGTACTAGGATAACCTGTATGACAGATCTCCAGGCCCTCGCCCTGGATAATATACATATGGATTTATGTATAATATACATATAATTTTCTGTTTATGGTTTGCTGTGCATAATAAAGTATAATAGAAAAAACTATCTATTATAACATATATATATATGTGTTTTACGAGTGTAGCTATTCCTTCATTATGTTGGGTCCGTAAGTCCAAAAATATACAAAAAATGGAAAAAGCACTAAATCTCGAAACACCTGGCTTGATGAAAATTATCTATTAGAAATTACACAAATATTGATAGTGTGTAAGTAATATGCTTAGAGTATCTATTCTCAATAACCCGAGCCCATAACTTCCTCTCACAATGTCTATGATATTGGTCTTATAACTTACTTTGAATCATGTAGTAATTGTAATGATTATAATGTGCAATTATTGATTTTATTTGACATTGTGTTAACATATCTAATATTTATATGCTAAAATTTTCGATCATTATTTATATGCGAAAATTTTCGACTTGTTCTAGTGTAGGGCTAATGGGACTTTTTCCCCCTAGTTCTACAAAAATTTTTAATGGCTTCAATTTTGATTTCAGATGCAGAGTTGTGGAAGACAAAGTTTGCAGAAGCTCAAGAAATTGTAAGAACAAAATGCAGTCTCTATACTCAAGATCCATCCTCAGATGAAGATGAAAGTAGTATTACTAGAAGTGAAGATACTGATACACCAGAACCGAAGAGTGCAGACAAAACGCCAGATGAAGATGCTAAAAAAGAATCAGATAAGGACTCTGAGGGTGTCGTTCTCAAACTTAAGGACTTGAAAGTGGACAGTGAAAAATCTGAATAATATTGAATATTTCGTTACAATTTTTTCAAATGCCAAATTGGACGCATTAATTGTGGCATGAAAAGATATTTGTATTTCTCATTATAGAATAGTATAAGTACTTTGTTTAACAATATTCATTAGAAGCAAGAAAACCTTGATGTAGTATGTTTGTATCTTTTCTACTGATTTTCTCCACTCTTAGAATATTAGCTGGTGGCATGTTGCAAATATGTGGCTGCCTTGTTCGAATGCTATGTACATAGGTTTTATAACGCTGAATGTGAGTGATAGTTTGGATTTGATACGGAAATATCTGAATTAGTGTTAACATTTTGATGTTCATGCATTTATATTTTAGTACAATTAAATGTTTATTACTCTTAGTAAGTACTTTTGGAGATCTGAAAGCATGTATTTCCATTCTTTTGTCCAGAAATTTTCAAGATTAATTTCTCTAGGACTTCGAAAATATCTACAAGGATATAGTTAGTTTTATAGTAATTTGAGATAAGTCCGCTTTCATTTTTGTAATAATTGCATTTAAATATTATTTTCTTAGGATGCCCACAGATTGATAAATCATTATGAGCCTTGTTTACTTCTGTTATGTTGTTTCACATTTATAACAGAAGTACTTCCATCTGAGACTTAGAAGTGACTACAATTTTAAACTTTTGAATAGTCAAATTTAAAATGGTATTGGTATAATATTTACTGTAGTAACAGATGGGTTAAATGAAGTTGTTTTTAAAAAAACTACTTCACAACAATCCACTGCCACAACATATATTTCAAAGCTATGAGGGATAGAAAAATGTGCACGGATAGGGAACATGTGTTGGTACTAAATATGTGTAATGGTATATATTTTTAATCACTTAACTTTTTTCTATCCGGGAGGAAGGGTGGGCATAGTGTATGCTTTGAAATATATACCATTATACATAGTGGTGGCAGATTGTTGTGAAATAATTTTAAGCAACAACTTAATAGCATGGAATTCCGCAAAGTAACGCCTGATAATATTAACCAGATGGATTAAAAAAACAAGAGGGCTAGATACTGTGTGAAACAAATGAGTATGTTGGATCTCTCTTCAACACATTCATTTGTATCCCCCATAGTGGGGTTGAAATGTGACCTGGTTAAGGATTCATGTTTTATGTAGTTTTTAAACATACATTTTTATTGTTGAGAAGAATAGCATCCAACAATCCGGGTACTTGATGTTATGTACTTGCTGTAGCCTATGGACGACATTCAATCTCAAATGCGAAATTCTCTAGGTTGTATTTAGATTAGGTTGCCTTGCTTCCTAAGCGTAGCCAGCAACCTCACCTGTCGACCTTAAACTTGAGTTGCATCATGGCAGATTAGAGAGCAGGTAACTCCCTTATCAAACTGTAGTTCTACTACTAGACACATTTTTTTATAAATATAATTAAGGTTATTTCATCATTTTTATTTCTGTCATATTTTTCTAAACTGTAATAGTAATTATTCAATCATTATAAAAGGGTGCATCTAAGCCTGGATAAGTATATAGATGGTTGCCGTTAATTTCTTTAAAAAACAATATTTTTTATCTCGTAAGTTTCTTTTTTGTATATTGGAAGGTTATAAACTGCATGCAACAAGGTTACTTAATCGGAAAGCATAATATTTAGGAGATAATTAAGTTTTTATTGTATACATATAATTTCTTCTTTAATAATTCCATAATAGATACAATTTTACAAATCTTGTTTTATTCTACCTTTTCAATACTAAAAAATGAAAACAATGTTTTTATTCACACTTTTATTGCCACAAAATGTCACAATATTTCCAAAAAACTTATTATACACACATTCAGTTATTTGTGCAACTAAAATAAAGACAAAGTAATATTTAAAATTAATTATACAAGCTAAATGCGAATAAAAAAAATAGGCTGCTTTGAGGTATCTCTGTAATGTAAAGTAACACAAAATATTATTTTAGATTAACTTGACATCCAATGGATAAAATAAGCTATTATTATTTAATGTAATAAATTACCAAGATTCAAAATCCACAGAAAAATATAAGAATATTTATAGTTGCCCAATCTTTTGAAACATATTTTGAATATTTTGACAATAAATATTACAAGGCATTAAATTTCTGATATGCAGATAAATGGAATGCACTTATAAAGACAATATTCACAGAAAAATATAAATGTGATGAAAATTTGCTATATGGTCTCTTCATACTAAGTAATTTTGAATATTAATGGTAAATATGTTAGGTTTTACTTTGAATATGAAAGTATAGCTCATACTTACTATGTGGACTTATAATTGTATTGTCTATCGGTTGCATATATTAATGGGTACATTAAAAAAAATTGCAAGTCGTGGGTAGTTTTATGTAAAATGTATTGATTACTGGGTGTATAAACGGAAGACTGCTAAGTGCATGTGCGCTAGGCAGTCAGTTACTAAGTAGCATTAATTACATGCATAATTTTACTTTGCTTATCTTGAAGTTTGTTCATGCATAAACATAAATTAGTTCTAGAAGCTAATTGTCAATATACCAGATAAGCCACTTGTGTGCTTGTATGTACATTTAATAACAGCCAAGAGCTCACAATAGTGTAACATTATAATTTAGTAAGAGGCGATTTATGTGATTTGAAGGGAAACCAGAGTAGACCGTGTTAGCGTACTGGTAAAAATGATGACCTCTACATTTGGAGGCTGGGATTCAAATCCCTAGCGTGTCCCTACGTATTTCACAGGTTATATGCTTATTAGAAATTCCTCAAAG
Organism: Phocides pigmalion okeechobee; assembly: GCA_018251015.1. Lineage (NCBI taxonomy): Eukaryota > Metazoa > Arthropoda > Insecta > Lepidoptera > Hesperiidae > Phocides > Phocides pigmalion. The sequence goes on from DWON01002272.1 coordinate 10,272, forward strand.
TCCTGATAGATGTGTTAAGTCTACCAATCTACATTAGCAAGTTGGTGAGCTATGGCCTAAACCTTCGACATATAAGAAGAGACAGGTGTCCAACAAAGGGACATTAATGGAATTTACACATTTTACTATGTAACGGATACTCGCCATTGACAATTTTGAACCGTTTGCACGCTCGTGGTCAAGGCTAAACTGACCACCTTGTCACACAGGCTATTCATTATGTTATATTACCAGTAGCTACCTTGTTTATCATTAATGGATTGATGATAAACAATGTGTACAGATTTGTGATAGCTAGAAATAAGTGTGTTGAAATCATATCACTTATCACAGGGGTCGGCAACCTGTGACTCTTCCAAAGTAAAATATTGACTTTCCTGTTCCATACCCATATATGAATGTATTGTCAAAACCCTTAAAAATTGGTGCGACTGCCAGTGATAGTCATGTTGAAATTTCAACATCCAGACATAAAATTATTTAAACATATTTTGAATGACTCTTTAAAATATTGGACAAAAGGGAAATTGTAAATTTTGGTTCTTCTGTCTTTAAAGATGCTGACCCCTGACTTATCATATTTAATATTAAACTGTGAGAGCCACAATCGTGAGCTATGGAACATTCACAAGAACATATGTTTATCAAGGAAATATCAATAAACACATCTATTTTTAATTAAATTGGAAATCTTTGTTTGTATACGACTATATACAACAGTAGTGAAGTGAAACAGGAAATTAATTTCTATACAAATGTATACAGGGGCAAGTTACATGTTTACAACTCATCATTCTTCTTGCTTAGGTCATTATGAAGTTGGAATGTTTGTAGAATGTTAATCCTGATGCCCAATTCTTTTTTCTTTTCCTCAGATACTTTTCCGCTGAGTAACTTATTCACTCTTTGTTTTTCTGTTGTGATGAATTCATCTCCTTTATCGAGAATCTTCTCCATTATTGTTTTGTAGATTTTTCCAGAAGATGCATCCTGTAGTTATAATAGAATATTTAACATTTTATAATTCTTAAATACGAGCATCAACCAGTAGCTTCACCTGCATAATATAAGCTCAGGCAAGTATTATAAATTATACACATTTAATATTTTTGGTCATTGTTCACTTCTAATATAATACAGCCTGGTAACACGTGGTTGGTATAAAGAGATCATGAGTTCAGGCATGTTGTGTAAATAATTCAAACTGAAGAAACCAACCCATACAAAAAATACAGCTATTGGACTACAAAAAATATTATCAGAAATAAACATGCAATCTTAAACTTGTTTTATTTAGCAGCAATTTTATAGTACTGCTCTCTATTTTTGTACACAGCATAATTCGTAAACCTGACAAGCCAGGCTCGACCATGGCATGACAGAACAAGGTGAATTGCTTACCACTGTGGCCATCATTTATTTATGAAAATGTACACATGTATTTATAACACATGATGCATAGTGTTAAGTGGCCAGACATATGATGGGTTTGAATGTTCTCTTAAAGTTGTGTGTGTATTTCAAATTTAATTTCGACTGTGGCACTCATATCATCGAGTCACTATTGCGGGGGGCAACCTAAACTGGAGTCATATTATCTAGACTGAAGATGTGCCGACAATTCACTGAAATATTGTTATTTTTAGCATTTGTGTATCATCTACAAATATACAGATATTATGTTCACTTTCAGTCTTGTATACCCATCATAAATACAGCACTGTAACGCTTTCCCTGCAACAATGCTGTGTAATTATGGGCGTGGCGCAACTGCGGCTCCAACATATCTGTGTTATATAGAATTTTTTTATGGATTACAAGCAAACAAAAGTGCTGTTTTTACATCAGCGTTACAAGACTGGGGGCGGACACTATGTCTGTGTATTTGTAGATGGTACACAGATGCTAAAAAAATAATATTTCGGTAACTTGTCGGCTTATCTTCAGTCTAATCAAATAAGCTCCAATTTTGGGCCGCCTCCTGCAATACTGACCCAATCATATATACCCGTGCCACAGTCAAAGTGTTAATTTGGCTGCAATTCATAGCGATTTGTACTTCTAACACAGGTATAAACCGCAAGCATGTTGCTCCAATGTTGTATGCTGCAGGGAAAGTATTGATATCACTTGCCAGGATTACAGTTGATCACATCTTGGGTTACCTGTATGCCTGAGTTCCCCGTAAAGTTCTCACAGGTGTGAGGTCTACCAATTCAAACTTGGCCAGCGTAATGAACAACAGCTTAATAAAGAATGAGAAGACTTCATAGGAGTAAGTGATGATACAAATTTTATATTACTATAAATATATAAAGTTATAGTCATACCTTAGTGGAGATACTTTTTAGAGCTTTTTCAGTTTCTTTCAAGACATCTTTTCTACTGTCCTTGTCAGCCTTCATGAACTTGATTGCGAGCTGATCGAGCTCCTTTACACATCCTGGAAGACTTAAGTACACGCCGCCCTTTTCTCTGACAAAACGTCTTAGCTCATCGCTTGTGAAGCCTTTTGAGTCGTCGAATAATATGGGCTCCGATTGCCCTTTAATAAACAGTTTTACCAACGGGAAGTTATCCTTCGTCGCCCCGTACTTTCTTGCGAGGACCTCATTTTCCTTTTCTCCGTAGTCCTTAACCCCGACTTCCGCTACTAATAGATCGTCCACATCCTGGGAACTTTTCGCAAGTGCCACGAACGCATCATGCTTGTCCCCGTACGGATACGCTACGTCGAATTTGACGAGCGACGCTTTAAACTTATTTATGACTTTATCAAAAGAAAATTCGTCCAATTCGACCGACCCACTCGCAGCCGATGTTTTATTTGGAACGGAAAATAAAATACACAATACCCAAAGAAGGGTATACGTCGACATTGATAAAGCACGCATTGCCTGCACGAGTTTGAATCAAAGTTACTTGTGTAAATAACCGTTTAATATTAAAGTGAAACTGTATTATATTTTCAGTCAAGGAACTAACAACAATTTATAATTTTCTGAGTTGACATTGGCAGCCGGCAAACATTCCAATTCACGTTGTAAAAATTAAACAAGGGTAAAAAGATATTTATGAAATGTTCAAATCATTAAGTTATACATTAATTATAGTATCTTTATTTAATAGTTTTTATATGCCATACATGTTAAGTGATATTTTCTTTACTCAAGGGGTAATAATTAGACATATATTTTTTTGGTTATTGGCAATTTAAATTTATTACTTAACTTACGTAAAACAGAATGTGCTATTGAATTTTCTTGGTCTAGATGACATTTCGTGTTTTGTTGTGATTGGTTAAATTTTCGAACTATGTGGCCAGAAGAAACTAGGTACCTATTTGAACTTACTTAATAGGTACTAACTACTTACATTAAGTACATGTTTTTTGTGATAAGAATGTAAAATAGTTGTAATTATGAGCACGATTTCTAATCGTACAAATAATTCACGTAAATCATTCGGACGTTACACACAATATTAATTGTAACATAACATGTACGTTATGTGGAAATCCATAAAATTCGTTTGTGCAATAAAAGACAATGTTTCGTTTTTTTACCTATGTAGGCACACACCTACAAACCTTTTTTTAAACTTTGGCGCCAGCGAGATTTACTTATTTTAGAAGGATAACAGACGTGCAGATAAGCCAACCATTTTATACATAACTATTCAACCAGAATGCGGCCCTGTTTAAGGACTAAGATGGATGGGTGGAATGGTGGTAGACGCTTCATTTACGAGTGTAACCGGTAATCATTCTCTCTAACCAAAATAAAAGAATTGATTCACGGCAGCCAATGACGGTGACAGTGGTACCTTCTCGGCAGTTCTATAAATCTACTATCCGACAAAAACTAGCGATATATAATGCGAGTGCCATAGATTACTGTAATTTCAGGGCCTTTCTCTAACAGATTATTCCTAAGGCAAATCGCTATCATTTGTTGGTCAAATGCCTAAATTTAGTCTTTTTAGAGATTTTTATGCTAAGATTAAAAATCTCGTGGTAGGCTGTAGCTACAATTAATATGTACATAAATAGTTACCTATCTAAGTACATAAATACTTGACCGTTTTCTATTTTAAAATAAATATCTAGGCAAATAGGTACCTACGTACCATTTATGACGTATAGAATAATTGAGTAGGTAGCTACATGAAAATACTGAAAATAAGTGCATTTTTATTACGGTATTGCAATGAGTTACACCGGAATAAGGTTCAGTAAAATGGAAGAGATATTGCAATCTAAACATATTTTTTTAGTTTTATTTACGCTTATTGTAGATACAAATAGCAGAATAGAAAGAAGGGATGGTAAGCTTTGTACAATTAACACATTACAAGTATGTTTCCTATTAAATGGTTTATATCATTGGTATAACATTCATAATAATTATGATCGACACTGGAATTCTTCAAAATTCAAAATTCTATTTTTCAAAATAGGAATATAAACGCGAGGGATATTGTTTTCCATCCGAAAGAAAGAAACAGATTTTTTTTGGGAAGTTTATTGATAATAGATACCGGATACCTTAATTGTCCTTATTTGTCTGTGAACTATGTTCCTCGTGCAACAAAACATTACATTTTTTGAATCAAAATTAGCAGGTTTAACTGCGTTCAAAGTTGCAGTGTAGGTTTGTTCTAGCATGTCTGTAAAACACAGTTTTAATCAAATTGTGACAGTAAAGGAATAAATTCTATATACCTGTACAAAGAAATTCCTATGATTCTTATAATAATTTCGAACGAGTTGCATTGCTCATGGTCACGGCGAAAAGGTGTCGAAATATCGGCAATTAAAAACCGTTAATCTCGAGTACTCGTTACGTTATAATGTATGTATGTTGGGGATATTAAAAGTTTTAATAAGTGTCTGATATATAGATGTTGGCAGGATTGGATAAGAATATTTTGTGAAATATTTATTTTCAGGTACTTTGCCCTACAATGTCCAAAGCGGTAAAATAAGTGATGTACAGGAAGACATAGGGCTGCAGTGGCCTATGGGCATAGTTACGTATTACTTGGATAATCTTGCTTATGGCAAGTATTTAAGTGTAATATTATATACTACGTATCGCATAATTAAATAACATTGACCCTACAAGAAACGGTTTGAAAACTTTGTAAATATAATTGAACGGTCTGTTTGTATTATCAAAATAATTGTTTTTTAATGAGTGCATATGCAAGTATGTATGGTATATATAAAAATAACGCATGTTTCTCCGTCTGTTTATTTTGAATTCAAATTACTTTAGTTTGAAACGGCTGATAAACGACTGTAAAACTTTTAGGGTATCGGATTTAAATATTAAAACCCATAGAATGCGATATGACTTGATCAGTTTTGAGGGGTCATTGAGAGATAGCTGATGTTATATTATTCAGTAACTAATGCGAGAATAACACGACAAACAAGATTTGACGATCACACGTCTAACATACAAATTAGCCTCTTTAGTCTGTTCACACGTAGTATAAGTACTTTTCGCTGGTGCGGATGTAGTACAGCGGTGGTAGTGATGGCAGTCTGAATAATCCATGCACCGTCTGATAGTTTCTTGACAGCAAGTTCGGACTGTCATCACACCAGATGAAAGTTGTACATTTTATTGTCGCATTGAAGGTGTTATACATCATACTATATTCATAACAAGAAAATAATACTGCTATAGCTATAATTTTATACTGAGGTATATAATAATTATATAATCCGCAGATCACTTTATAGCCCATAGGGTTCGTATGGCTATGAACACACTGGAAGGTTCTTCTTGTGTAAGGTTTAAGCCCATTCTTATCAAGCCTGCTGGAAACATAACTTGGATCCATTTCACTAATCCCCAAGGAGAACGTAACTGTGTACACACACCAACATTTAAAAAAGACGGTGAAATTGTAAGTAGTTTTGTTAAAAAAAAGAAAAACTTGGGATACTACTATGAATTATTTATTTGGTGTTATTTTTTATGTAAGAAGTAGCAAACGAGCGTACAGACCGCCTGATGTTAAGCAGTCGTAGCTCATAGATATCGACGTACAACCACAAACACGACCGAAATTATGTCTGAGGTCTAACGTAGATATATTACTACGCCTGAGGAGTAAGATGGTCGCCTCGCTTTAAAGTGTAGCCGGAAACCACGCCTCTCCAACCGAAATACAAGAAATTCTTTACAGCGGATTATAAGGGCGGCGGTGGTACCTCCCACGTCGAACTATATTTCTCCCATCTCTAAGGTTTTTTGATATAGCGTAAATGAGTACTAAGAAACGAATTACCGTCTCATTTGGTTATTTCAGGTGTATGTTCTAGGTTTCGATTGCTTGAAACAGCAAGAAATTATGCATTCATTGCTACATGCAATTGGATTCAAGGATGAGGTGACCCATCCACACCGAGACCAATATATTCGGGTACTGTGGAACAATATTCAACCAGGTATATATATATATATATATATAAGAGTAATGTAAATGACAGATCCAAAAATCAAGATACCTACAGTCGAAAATGGTGAACTTCGAATCCTATTTTTTTGTGAGAAGAGTAGCAAACGAGCATGCAAACCACCTGATGATAAGTAGCCGCAGCCAATAAACATCTACGTACAACTACAAACACGACCGAAATCCTATCTGATCTCGAACGTAGATGCGTTGTTACTCCTGAAGACTAAGATGGTCGCCTCGCTTCAAAGTATAGCCGGCAACCGCACCTCTGTAACCGAAACACAAGTAATGCTTTACGGCGGATTATGTAGGCGGGGGGGGGACCTCCCCGGTTGAATATAGTTCTCCCACCTTTCCTATACCTACAGTCGAAAATACTGGACCTCGAGTTAGGTTAGGTTCCTTATATAGCGTAAGTGAGCACTTAGAAAATAATTTTGGAAATTTCACTTACCAGAGAGTTAAATACTCTTTAAAAATTTGTACGAATGAATGAATTTTCTAGACCTACTCCACATGCATATCATCACAGTCATCAAATTGATTATGTTAAATCAGAACCAAAATTTATAACCGCTTGATTGCCTGTTTCAGTAAACAATGTAATCCAAAATGGAGGCGTTTGTATTCGCATCTCGTTCAGACATATTGAAATCGTGTGACAAGCGAATAAAATACCGCCATTTTGAATTACATTTTTTATTACAATTTTCCTTATTATGGACCTCAATGGCAATCTATAGAATGGATTGATAGACTTTGGTAATATATTATCATGTCCCGTCCAACATTTATAATAATATGTTTTGCGTCGCCTACTATAATCTCAGATTTCTTAAAACGATCAAGACATAAACAATGTTTTATATTCCCTTCAAGAATACAGACATTTATACCGAATACAAACCAGTGACGGGGCACATCACAAGATTGTAGAGTATGATCCATTAAGCGTGATGCATTTCCACGACCGAGCCTTTAGCATGAATGGACATGCTACTATCATGCCTTTGGTATGGAGTTTTATTTCTAGATTCAATATTTTATACGTAAAATAAGTAAGAAACGGGCTTGTGGTTGTAATCTTGTAACCAACTTTGCGTTGTTACCACAGTTCGTTTATGTGCGTATTACTCGCAGCCGGTTGCATTAACCAACATATTTCTCTCTTTGAAAATCCGAGAACAAGCCACGTGAGTCCAGGAACAAGCCATGTGAAGCGAAAGTATGGTCGGCACACCCGATACTAGTTAAGATATTTTTATGTCAACTATGTATTAGAAGCGTTGCAATGTAAAATATGAAAAATACTCTATTTTTTATGTCTTGTGTCTTATAAGAGAAGTATTAAAAAGCAGTCAGACAAAATAACTACTCTTATTAACGATAACGTTTATACGGACCAGGTTCCCGGATTGGTAATAAATCCATTGAGCGATCTGTCTCAATTAGATAAAATGAGACTACGTCTGCTTTTCGATCACGAATGCAACAAAAGAAAGGTTGGGGATATGATTGATACATGCAAGATAATAATGAGCAATCATACAAAATCAAAAGACAATGGTAATATTGAAAGTGGAACAAAATCTACAACTACACAGGAAGTTAGTGCAGATGATGGTGTCCACAATGAAACTAATGGAATTGAAGATGAGAGTGACATACATAAAATCGATATAGGCAACCCAGATCGTAATACTGAAGTTGAGATAAAACCACAAGACGTAGAGCCAGATAGTACAAATGACAGTAAGGGTTCAGATGGATAAATTTCTAAAACAAAGCAAAAAAAAAATCATATACTGGTGGTAATGCAGATTTCATAAAGAACCGAAGACTTTCAGATATTGAGAAAATAAATATTAAAAATATGTCGTTTTTCTTTTCAATCCTCGATTCTGTTATGCACCCTTTGTTATGGAAATAATGAACGTACCTATATACATTCTATCTGTTGTAATCTGTCATACATAAACCTTCATTAAGCTTACATAGACAGCAATCTATGGCTACTCTGAAGAATAAGTCAGAAGCCTAGAATGTCTGTGTTATCATAAAAAAAACTCATAGCTATATTCGTAACCAAATTACGAAGAGTAAAGAACCAAATGCGTGGTTGTACGTACTGACGTCGACTGTATCTACGCTAATACAAGTACGCCCATATGGGTGTTGCATAATTTATCAAACATTTGAGTCTCGCTTGAATTAAAAGTATATACAAAATCATAATGATCCCGTCATAGTGCATAATGTTTTGGTTAAAAGAATGGGATTTTATTAAAATCTATACAGTAGTTTTCAAGCAATCGTCTCGTAAGTATATGTTGCTCTTTTGATAGCGCAGGAAATTTTATTAGCGGATTGACATCCATACTAATATTATACATATGAATGTAAGTTTGTTTATTATGCTTTCACGCCAAAACTACTCAATTATTATGAAACTTTTTATTCATATTTTTAGAGGTATTAAAAAGGACATAGGACACTTTTTATTAAAAAAATTGGCACACTTTATTGTTTATCAAAAACATTGAAAATAAGCAACTTCGAAGCCTTCAAATTAATATCTTTTTGACTATAGCTTCAGCTATTTTGAATATTTGTATATTTCATGTTATTAGGTTCTGTCACTTATAAGCAATACTAAAATTATTTCAATTTTTGAGATTAGGTACCACTTTATTATTTTAGTTATAAATCACAGCAATATTTTTTTATATTTATTTAACGCCAGCCACGGATAAAATCTAGTAATTTATATATGTTTATAAAGCAATATGTTGAGTCCTTACAAATTAGTTTTAAGTTTTTAAAAACTTGTCTTCAGTTTGTATATTTTATTTTTTGTTTTATTAGGGGATTATTTTATTCTTGGGCGTGTTGTTTTCGCTGGGAGCACTCTTTGAAGTAAATAAGATTTAATTTGTTGACGTCGGTCGAGCTTAACCCCTGCCAGTGTCCCATTTCCCAGCCGTCGTTCTGAAAATATTATTTATAGATTATTATTGATATACACACAAATATGGGCGTAGATGTAGTATTGATATTTGGATCTAAAGGTTCAAATAAGTACAAAAATTAAATAGGTTTTCCGAAATTGACGCAGAATCAGAAATAATCTGACGGCTTATCTCACTTAATTAGAATATACAAGTATACCAATTATACTTGTGTAGTTGTAGTATTAATAGTATAGTAATATAGAATACAAGTGATACACAATATTCCGGGATTATTTTTTGTCCATTTTACTATGTAGGTTTTTTCTACCTTGTATACGCTCACGTAGGGAAACCTAGCAAAATCGTAACGTATGGTAAATATGTATGGTTTTCCGACACAAAAATGTAAATGCTAGCTCTCTTAAACAAGATTAATCTTCGAAGATCACCAACATTTTGAGCCTATTGCGACATCTTTACGGGCATTTTATTAATCGTGTTTAATTTTCCAAATTCATTCGGTTTATAATATGCAATTTATGGTTTGTTAAGATTTTTTTTTCATTAACAATAAACATTAAAATACAAATGAAAATGAAAAAGAAGAAATTAAACATATTTTATACATAGAAAATTAAATGTTCAGATGCCAAAATTATAGCAATTCCATACCCTTCTGCAATAACCGGCATAAAATAAAATTTGTCTTGTTTTTAATTACTTACAGATTACGCATACTTTACCAACAGACATATTCCTACGTATAATACGGTTTGTGCAATTCATTTTATTTGCCAAGTTGTGCTTGACATTAAATCATATTAATGAATTATAAAATATTAAATTCTGTCAATGACCCATTTTTTTAACAAGCGAACTTGTGAAAACAAAGAGTTATAAAACTTATAGGTGAAGCGAAATATTACTCGAAATAGTCTGTGAGTACTCTGTTTCAAAAGTACTTACTCATTTTGATTTGGTAGGAGGTAGACAAACTGATAAGGATAGCGAGTAACCGCTGAATGCAGAGGGTACAAAAGTGGTCTAAGTGGCGCCATTTAGGAGAGGCCTATTTCCAGCAGTGAACGGGCAAAGGCTGATGGAGGAAAGCTATAACCTAGTCTTCCGCTAATTCAGATGATCCATGCTGATGATCGAATTCGAATATAGGTAATTCCGTCATCAGTATATGATCATCGTTTGTATTGTAATAAATACACATTTATCACAAACATGTTTTTTTTATAAGAAAAGGAATTGAGCATGTCAGCCATCTGATATTAAGTAGACACTGCAGACCAGGCATCCACTTACTACTTATAAATCCTGATACGTTAGTACTCCTATCGGTTAATTTACCTCGCTTTAACACTTTTAAAGGTGGTAGAGCTGTTAGAGCTCACCCGGGGCGGTACCGCCGCCACCCTCATAACCCGCCGTAAAGCAACATGTTC
>DWON01002273.1:0-21149 GCA_018251015.1 Phocides pigmalion okeechobee
GACGTGGTTGTCCATGGGCTGCATTGACCGCTTAACATCAGGTGGCCTGCATGCCCGTTTCTTACTCTTTCATAATATATACATATATCATTAAAGTAACGCAGTAATACAGGAAAAACTATATATCTTCGTTTAAAATATTATGAGAATATCATTTATATTAAAAATATTACATTTTTAAATTTACTTCTAGTAACACATTTACAGTAATTTTTCATCTAAATCAGACGTTTTAGTTTACAGTCAAAATAAGTGAATTTTAAAAAATGTTATTTTGTACGCGAGCAGCAATTTGGAAGTGTTCAAATATATTTCTATGAAACTTACGTCTGCGTAAGAAATTACAAGATTTATAAAAAAATATATATAACATGAAACAGATTAAATATTTGCCTAGCGACTTGGATAATCTGACTAGAGAAAATAAAACAAGCTTGAGGGCCGAGACCGGTAAAGTACTCTAAGTATTAATTCTAAGAAAACTTGTAATTATCTTTTTAATACCGTTTTGTAAATATTTTATTGTTTAGCCAACTCTAATAAATGACAAAAAGTTACCTTTTATTATTTTGTTTGAGAAAATTTTTGTGAAATACAATTTTTATCGCTTTTTTGTTGTTGGGTTTGTGAATGAATAGATAAAGTTGGACATTTTTTAATCTTTTGAATACTTTGATTATTATGCTCCACTTCTGGATTAATGTTACTCTTTCAGAGACTCTGAAGACCACAACATAGTTCCTATTGAATACAATATATTCTACTTGTGACTTATACTTTACCTATTACAAATAAACATAACACTTTTTAATCCTTATGAAATATAAAGTAAAATGCGGATTTTTTTCCAATAACACATTGTTTTTTTTATATGAGAAGAGTAGCAAACGAGCATGTAAATCACCTGATGGTAAGAAGTCGCAGCCCACAGACATCCACGTATAACCACAAACACGACCAAAATCCTATTTGAGTTCGAATGTAGATACGTTGCTACTCCTGAGGACTAAGATGGTCGCCTCGCTTCAAAGTGTAGCCGGCAACAGCACCTCTCCAACTGAAACGCAAGTAATGCTTCACGGCGGATTATGAGGGCGGCGGTAGTAACTCCCCGGTAGAACTATAGTTCTCCCACATTTACAACAAGAAGTCTTTAACTATATTTGGAACAGAAGATTTTAAAATACGTAATTCCGCTATCGCTTATGTCATAAATAATTGGTATGTCATAAAGTCTTTTGTATCTGGTCCGAGATAAAAAATGCTCAAAAATATACACACATTTAAGGTGGCATCATACTTACGAAGAAAACTTTTGAAATTTCTTGATCTGTTTTGATAGCGACAAATTTAAATTCCGCTATTAGTTATAAAAAACAAACTAAAAATGTTTTTTTTTTAGACTGTAATAGAAGATAAGATTATATATATGGATCTTCTTGGAATATAATCGCCGCTTTTACTCTAAAATGAAGAACCTAACGAGTGAGTGGTAGCTTATTAAAGCTAAAAAAAACTGTAAAGAATCTACTTTGAATTAAAAGTGAGTTATTCATCATATGTAGATCTTTTATGATGATATTTTCAAGGCGGGAGAGCTATAGTTAGACCGGGGAGGTACCACCGCTGCCCTCTTACATAGAAAAAAGATATCCTGATGAAGAAAAAGTTTGGAATTTCATGACCTGTTTTAATAGCGATTAATTCATGTTTCCGCTATCGCATATAAAATAAAACATGAGCTTTACACCTTTTTGTCTACCTGGACCGTATTGGAAGATAAAAAATTGCTTAATAAGCCAGGGCTTTGCTTTTCAAGATGGCTGAATCGCCAGATTATTATCTTAATTTTTAACCCTCAGAAACAACTTTTACGGCGTCTTTAAGTGTTCTCGTAAAACGATAAAGAGGAGGGCTTTAAGGTCGCGGTTTAAGTTTAGGAGTTAAGTAATTTTCATTATCTCTCGTTTAATTATTTCAAGTAGGTCTACCCTTACGTCATAAACATTTTATTAAGGCAGCATCTGCGTAGTATTAGTCATTGAGGATATTGCTTTAAAAAAAAACATGCGTTTATTTTCGACGAATCTGAATGATGAACACAAATTGCTGAACACGATATTAGAAATTTGAATATTCGGAATTGGGATATTTAGATCAGAAATTTTAGGGTGTGTGTACACGTTACATACGACATTGAAAGTTTTATTTTGTTAGTAGAAATAGTTTTATTTATAACTCATTACAATAATCGTTAACCATAATAGTCTATAGACGTATGTGCACATACGGCATAGTACCAAAAACATTGGTCTCTTTCCCGTGCTAAACAGCGATCGCAACACTGTGCGCGAGATCTGAAACAGCCCAATTGTTAGCAGCAAAATGGATCAAATATGGGTATATCTATAGATTTTTTTATATTTCTGACGGTCCGTCTATCTTCACGAGTTAGTCAATGTCTTGTGGGGGCAATTTACATTACGTCTTTTTGAGTTGAGTCAGTATCCCATTAAGCATGCGCTATATGAATATGTATAAAAAACCGCAGTTTAATTAATCGTAAAATCCATCCATTCAACGATTTTAAATGGTAAAACTTATATAAGTATTATTTAAGTTACACATAAAATGTCATTTACGACCGTCTTAAGTTGCTTACAGAATTAATTATATGGGGTTAAGCTAGATTTAAGGCTTTACGATAACGACAATACGAGGCGTCTCCATGATAAGCCGGCACTTCATCACTAGATGAAATTAATGATAACATGCGACTGGGACAATAGGGCTTATATGAAGCTAAGAGCAAGCGAAGCCTTCAGAGCTTTGACATGCTGGTATAACGCAACGGATATTCGGAGCATATATAAGCATATATTTGAGCATATTGAGTTTACCGACAGGTGTTAGACTTGACCGGAGAGGTACCGCTGCCGCCTTTACAAACCGCCGTAAAGCATTTCTTCTCTCAGTTAAAGAATTGTAGTTGCCAGTTACGGTTAAAAGTGAGGCTATCAGCCTCCGGACCTTAGATAAGACTTCGGTCCTATTTGAGTTTAGATGTTGTTGTCTACAGCGAGTACTTCAGATCAGGTGACCTCACAACGAGTTCGCTACTCTCTTCAAATAAAAAACAGACATTGAGAGCATAATAAAAGCAGAAAAAGAAAATGATTTAACCCTTAAACTGAAGTACACAATTTTACACATCCTAAAACACTAAAACGTGAAATGTGTGACCGTCGTAACGTTTGCACCCCCGACTTGTAACACGTTGGGTGTTGCGACACATTAAACTGGACGTAAAGTTGTAAGAACGTGTTTATTTCGCAACCCCTAGTACAATTACCCCTTGTAGTCGCTGAATGTCTCGACTTTTCCCAACAATTATCATCAATATTGTCCCAATCATGAGCCATTGAACCCCTAGTACAACAGTAAATAGCTGAATGGCCCGACTTTTTTTTCTTCTAATTAACATCAATATTTTCCAACTCGTGAGCCATTTAACTACTGGTATAATAGTAAGTCGTTGAATGGACCAACTTTTCCCAACAATTATCATCAATATTGTACCACTCATGAGCACACATGAGCACATGGGCATTCGTGAGAACGACCTAGCGAAGATTCAATTAAAATTGGAGCAGTGACGTGGTAGATGTGGAAAGAAATTTCTCTTGAAGTATTCTCTGAACGCTATGGCATAGGCTCTAAAAAAGGTATAAAGAGAGCTCTCAAATCCAGGCAATTCTTCGTATGTTGCAAATATGCACGCAACTGTGATTGATTTCTATCTACTGACTCACTGCCTTTTCGTTAGTCTAATAGATACATAAAAAACTTCGTTTAGAATGAGTTAAGTGAATTAAGCGATAGACTACTACGGAGGCAAAGTGCGAATTGGTAGACTTTACATGCCTTTGAGAGGCTTATGAACTCAGTGTGCGGTCTCAACTTACAAAGTGTGCGGTCACGTTGAAATCACAGACTGAAACTTTAATTTTATTTACTTGTATAGATTCTCAAGTTGTGAAAAGGTCAATAGCATGGTCGTTAAGTATTTTAAATTTTTGTCCGTTGTCTGCGTTTTAACTTTCTCGCATCGTACACAAAACTATTGATTATACAAAAATAATATTTGAAATTTACTCGAGTTTTATTTTGTATGCAAATGTTTTTATCGTAAAATAACTTTTTAAAAAACTGCTTTCAGTCGCCATTTTTTTAAATATGGCAGTGCGAGCGGCACAAACACAAATTAAAATATTTTATTACATTAGAAGATATTTATAGACACTTAAGGAATATTAAAGATACTGTAAAATCAATTCATCGGCTTTGAGCGCACTGTTGGATAAGTAATTTGGAGCCGGAGGCAAAGCTGAAATTGAGAGACATGCCATTAATTAATTATCAAATCTCCTGGAAAGCTTTCTAAGTTTTTTCCAAGGATTCCAATTCACTATCTACCGGGTATCACACGATAAACGATTTTTTGCGTTTCATTGTAGATATTTCGAACTAGTTGTATGGCTTGTGGTCACGATTAAACTTACCAAGTAACCCTTATTTTTCAACCCAATGACTACTAAAACAACATTTTACTTCAAAAGATAAATTGTCACATTGTCAAAGATTAAGACGCCCCTCGTTACTGTGGGGACACGAATTTTATCAAAACACACAATTTGGATGTGAGCAGATCATCCTAGACAAACAGACCGGAACACTTAATGATTCGAACCTTATGTCAAAGTCGTAAAGTTTAATTTGGTTTGTACGTCACAGCGATATATCCGCAGGGCCAAGGGAAATTTTGATTAAGCCAAGGGCAGGAAAAGTTAATAAAATCTACGAGATTTGTTCTACAGTCGACGTTCGTTGTTTTATTAACATGCAGAATTTTAGGCATTCGTTAGATCTTAATCCTGTTTGACGAGATAATTAAACTTTATATATATATCTTTACTGTATTTATTGGGAGTATTTATATTATATTTAAATTAAATTTAGTTATTTAAAACAACTTTAGTTCTTTAAAAGCGATAAGATACAAATAATAAAATACATTCACTCGGCTATAGGAAAAGCCTTGAAGCCGTCTTACAGAAAATTGCTTCCAGTTTTCGTATTGTTTTATTTATTTAAATAAAAACGTTTTTTTATGAAATATATATAAATAAGATATATGCAGAAGTATAGTTAACCGGGGAGGTACTATCACCGTCCTCATAATCCATTGTGATGTGACTCTTGTGTTTCGATAGGAAAGGCGCAGTTGTCGGCTATGCTTGGTAGGGAGTTGGTTAGTTCGTGGTATATATTAGACTTCAGAACTCCAACTGCTATACTAATATACGAAAGACTTCAGATAAGACTACTCATTATCGCATATAATTCAAAAAATACAAATCATTGTAATTTACAAATGAATTAGTTACTTTGGGAAATAGCACACACCCTAACACGCACTTCTGTCAAAAATCAATGTAGCAATGTAATTATTTCGTAACTTTCAAGTCTCTAGGGAAAGGGTTGTAATGAGATGTGTTACCCTTGTAAACTTTTTTAATTAGAATTAACAGTGGGCCCTTGTTCAAACCGTCGTTAGTGAGTTAACCTGTAGTCTGTTAAGGTATTGTTTTATTGCAAAAGAGTAAGAGCTATGCTATAAAAGGTTTTTCAAATATTTCATAAGTTTTTACTACTTTAGGGTTCCACTGCGCAATGGATAAAATACGACGGCTTTTAATTCTATGTGTCCGTAATCCGTTAATCACTCTATATACGTGTTCGGTTGTCTATGTTTATTTTATTCGCCTGTCTGACTACACTTTTATTAGCTTGGGTTGTATGTATGTATGTATGTATGTAATGCAATCTACTAAAAAACGCTTTTACTAAAAAAAGTATAAATAAGAAAAAATATTGCGATGTAAAAAAGGATGGGGTGCTGTTTCAGTCATCTATTGATACCATGCACGCCACGCTTTTTACATTGCAATATTTTTTTATTTATACTTTTTTTAGTTGGATTATTTTTTATAAAAGTGTGTTTTTCAGTTTTTTTTACTATTATTTATTTTTCATTATCTCAAAATCATGCTTTCGACTCCTGATCATACCCGATTTTTCACGATTACTCGTGTAGTATCTAGTTACACGCTCACAATAAAGCAGAGGTCTTACGGTCCCGGCAAAGTAGAACCTTGTTAGTGAATTAGTTCGCTTAATAAGTCAGTCGACTCAAGTACATTTACCGAACTATTTACTTTCGCTTTAGTTAGGCTCAAGTAGGGCGTAGGAGTTTGTATGGAGCCGGATATAGAATTAGTATAAGTGATTTTGTTTGCCTATATTCCAGCACCTTGTGGGCTATATGATTTCCTCAAAAGGATTTCATTCTATATTTGTATAGGGTGACAAACTGAATATTAAAACTTTGCGTCAGTTTTAGTTCAAAATAAAAAGGGTTTCATTCAAATCGATTTTGATGCAGTAACAATATTGACTGACTAACATAAATAAATAAAAAATTGTGTAGAGACAAAAAAAAAATATTATCTCTTCTCTGTACCTTGTAATCTGTAGAGTACAAATTGAAAAAAAATACAAATTAGTTTCAGTTAATACTAAGAGGTACTGTTACGTAAATTTTAAGAGAGGACATATTAAGATAAGATTTTAGTGAGATATTTTTGGTTAAGTAATTTAAATAGAAAGTTTGATTTAAATAACTTCAGTTAGTAACGTAACTCTTATTGTGTGGCTCGAGAGGCCTTTAACAATATTTTCAGTGAAATTTGGCTGGTATTGCAATGCATTTTCTGATATACGTCTGCTGTTAAATGATTGGGTTGTCCTCAAAAAATTCAAAATTTCTATGACGAGTCCTCAAACATTTTTCTGTCAGATTCAAAGTTGAACGAATAAACGACAAGCCGACAAACTCTTATTTTGAAAACCCGATCGACATTTATTTTTCCGTTCGAAAAAAAATAACGGTCTATAAAGCGGTGAATATAAAGCTTTGTTTGAAATATTTTCAAATACCACTCGAAGCGAGCAACTGACAGTGTTACTTCGTTAGTACTTCGCTTCACTGTTTTTAATATCATATTATTCAATACTTTTATGTCAGAATATGTTTATTGTTAACAGATTTTCCTGCTATGTATAAAATTTGACATAGGACAGGACCTATATAATATTCAATAGAATGATGGGCTATACTTTAGGTCGTTCTTTACAGCGTGAAGCAAATCACAGAGGCTACTAAGGACTAAGATGTAAGTCAACTGACAACCACATATTTCTTTTTATGTAAGAAGAGTATCAAATGGGTTACCAGATCACTCGGTACAAAACAAGAATTTTCATCGAAGGTTCTTCTGAGGACTATGATAGTAGCCTGGTTTTTTCTATATAAGCGGCAACCGTGTCTCTCCATCCAACATACAAGAGATGCTTCAGAGTGATGTATGAGGACGGCGGTGGTACTTCACCGATCGAATGGAGCAAGTTTTATTGTCTTAAAAAATATGTCCTGTATTTTACACTAACTATAAAGAAAACATGTGAAAGAATAAAAGATATTTCGTACAAACGAGTTAAATGAATAGCCTCTCAAAAGCATTAGTATTGGTCCGCCACTGACACGATAAGCTTTGTCCGCATAGCGCACTGCGACGACTGTGGACGTAAAATCACTTCGTCTTGTGGCGAAATTTATTCAAATATTTTATTTTTATTAAGTTGTTTTAAATTTCTAAATCAAATATAATCGTATTAGTTCAAAGTAGTTCGTTTATGTATCTTCCAAATATTTTAAGTGTCCGCCACTAAAAATCTTCGAATAACTTAGAAATATTTTGGAATTAATATAGACTTTCGAAACAAGGGAATTGCAGTTTCTATAGTTTCAGTACAGCGTAGAAATATTAAAAGTGTATGTTTAAAAATGGGAAGAGATAGTGCATTTCGTAAGAGATTAGACGAATCAATTCTTAAAAGCATTAGAATTGGACCGCCACGGACACGATAAGCTGTGTGCGCATTGCGCACCACGACGACTGTGGACGAAAATCACTTACTTTTATATTACATGTTGTTAGGTTGAAAAACACACTGCCCGCTAATTTGTATTAATTATTTACTTACGTATTTAGTTCTTTTACATGGTTTATGTGACGAGATTTATACTTCATTATAAATAAGTTTTTTTCACAAAAATCATTTCCTTACACACAATTTGTAGTGTCAAATATAAGTACAAGAAAAGTTTTATGGTTCAGTATAAAAAATTTAAACCCATAATAATTGAAACACGTGAAAGAAGACACGGGTAAAGCTAGCATAGGTTAGTGTAAACTCGCATATTATAGTATGTATACTCACATGTAGACTTAAATTCGGGCTTCGGTGGATCGAATCAACGATGCGGCTTTTTATGGCATTTTTAGCAAGCTAGTTGAAAAACAATTCAGTCGAGACGGTACCAGCGCCACCTTCATAATCCGCAGTAAACAGGTTCTTGTATTTTGGTTGGAGAAGTATGGTCGCCGGCTACAGTTACAAGGGAGACCACTATCCCAGTCCTCAGGAGTAGTAACGCATCTATGCACAACTTCAGGTAGGACATAGGTCTTGTTTGAGCTTGGAAGTGGGTGGGTTGCAGAAACCATTTAACATCAAATAGCCTGCACGTACGTTTAATATTTTCATTTCAATGTTACCTTAAACTAAAACCTTCAATTCATTTTGTAGAATGAATTGTAATATTTGGTAATGGTATAACAATAATTAGAACTTTTGAGCTTTACAGCTTTAATTTGGAACTTGATTTAAATTAATTTCGTTCATAAAATTTTATCTAAATGCTAAATAGTATAAGTAGGCAAAACCTTTTTGAACTTGAAAACCTTAATCTAAATCCTAAATCTAATGAATGTCGTTAATAAAATCTTACCTTAACGCTAATAGTCTAAATAACAATAAAATTTATCGTTTCAAATTATCATCGAAGTTTACTATTGTTGAAGTTTTCCAAATGCTTTTACTCTGAATCCTTAAAGTTTTTTAATTTATATTTTCATTAACTTTTGAACATTGATTACCATGGTAACTATTGCGAAAAGATTATTTTCACTTACAACCACATAATAAATAGTATCAAAGTGTATATAAATTAAATCGAAATAAGTTTCCGTGACCACGAGCCATGCAATTGGTCCGAAATACCGGCAAACAAAAAAAACAAAATTGTTAAATGTGACCATCCGGTACATAGAAAAACGTATAAATTCCGCCATAACATTAGTTTAAAATGATAAATCAAAATTGTGTTTATAAAAGCTTTTTAAACTAACCTAACCTAACGAAAAGGCATACTGACCGCCTGATAGATAGCAGTTGCCGTTGCCTATTCACAACACCAGAGCAGTCACCAATACATCGGCTTTGAAATACAGTTTTTATAGCACCTTTTTTGAAGAGACGACTACGACTCACATATGAGGCGACCATCTTAGTTTAAGAGTAAAACACATCTGTGTAAAACTTCAGATGAAACTAATGTTATATATGAAGTTAGTTACGTATGTCTACGGACGGCACCGATCATCTATAAGGTGGACTGCAGACTCATTTGCTACATCCATTTCTTAAAAGATGTAAAGGTATATTATTTTCTGAAATATTATATTTATTATTAAATACAGAAATAAACCTAAAACAATGGTAAGGGCTTGCACATTACCCTTTACGTAAGCACCGTCTGTTTAATCTCTGGAGGGAAATAAAGACTTTCAAAATTACACATCCATTACACTTGAAAAGAACTCTCTCAGAATGAGTTGGAATGGTGCTCTGGGTTCATTATTCTTACCTTCTTACTTTTGATACTCATCTTAAAAGTGGATCCACATCTGTTTTCGCTCCCAGAAGTTTTAATGTTGTAAAAGTATAAAATGAGCGTGCAGGCGATCTGATGTCAAATTTCCTCTGCAGCTCGTAGACATTTACGTCCTAAAACAAGACTAAAGTCCTGCTTGTAGTCGTGCATAGCGTGACTACTTCTGAGGACTGATATGTACTCGCTTGTAGGTGTAGTTGGCGACTGCACCACGCCGACTGAAATAAACGAACTGTTTTAGTCTTCATACAGATTTGTTGAACAATTGTGCTTAGCATTAGGTACTGGAATTAACTTCAGGGATTTTTATGTGGAAAGAATAGCAAACTAATGTGCAGGCGTTGCACAAATACATCCACAAACATTCTCAAATATATGTGTATGATATGTATCTATTCTTGAGGACTAAGATGATTTCTTTGCTTCTGAATGTAGACGGCGACTACACCTCGCCGACCAAAATGCATGAGTTGCTTCACAGCTAATTATGAGGATAACGACAGTACCTATTCTATAGAACTACAGTTCTACCATCTTGTTAAAGCTTTACTTTTGGAGCTTTTGGACTCATATCGTATTTGGGATCACTAATTTACTTCTTAAAAAATCTCCTCTATAAAAAAACTAAAATGAAGGTTGTGCCTCGAGAAATTCAAATCAATGCCAGGGAATAATGGAATAAGAATAATTTTGCTAACAGCTTTTAATAAATTGAAATTGTGGAGTCGCGCTTTCATTGAATTGAATTTCAATCAAATGCCGCTTCTACCTGTTTTTAGCCTTTGACGAAACACTCGTTTAATTATATGCCAACTGAAATGCAATTATAAATTTCTCTCTACATATTTTCAGTGTTAATTTTGACATATTATTCTGGAGTGAGTTCTGTACCTACAGAGTTGTACGGCAGTCTGACCCTGAGTTGTGCTTGTACAGCCTTATTTTTGAATAATTATTATATTTTCCGACATGTATACTGATTTACGTGGTAAAGTTGTTGGGATGCAATTACGCAGTACTACGCTCGGAGACAATAAATTTCAGGTCCCTATTCCTGACAAATAAATATGTAAATTAAATTCGAAATACGTGTTATTATAAATTAAAATATTGATCCCACGTTTGATCGACACCGCCATTGACATGAGGACTCGTTCATATCTTGCGTAAAGAATTGCGATCGCTATTCAACGCGGGAATGAGACTAGCGTTCTAGGCATCATGTCGCGTAGTCACGAAATCTCTTTAGATCGTTTAGATTAGACTTTTATTATAATTACTTTTAAGGGTTTCATTATTGTTATTAACATGCAAAAAATCATTCGTCTACTTTATTGGATTTATTAAATATCCATAAAAGATTTATTAGATACATTAGGACAAAAATGCTATTTTTTTCCAAAATGCCATACACAATTTGACAATTGAAAGGTTTTTTGTGAAAGAAAAATGAAATGGGTTGTAAACTTTTGTATAATAGTCGGGATACCAAGTTTGGTTTTGTTGTTCTGTCACATATTTTTGGTAGCCATGTAACCTACAATTCCGATTTTGTAGTAAGCTTTCTGGCAAAGTTTAATTTTAATAGTTTTGTTAAACTTGTTAATTATCAAATTTCGGATCTCACCGAGAAGTATAAAAGTCTCCCATTGTCTCATAAAACAATAATCTATTTTCTGGAGACGAGCAACATATTATTATGCAGAAATATTTTGTTTCTATATTGTATATTGTATATTGGAAACTAGTGGTATTTTGGTCACTCAAACGGAGTCCGGAATTCTAATCCCTGGCCCGTACCTCTCCCTCTCTTGTTTTTGATGGTTGTATTTCGGATAAAGATTTGCATTATTTATACTAAAGTGTCTTATTATTCAACTTTAAGAAATATTCGTTTCAAATTTAATTTAAGTCCAGATGAATCTTTTAAAGGTGGGAGAACTATAGTGCGACCGGGGAGGTATCACCACCGCCCTCATAATCCGCCGTAAGGCATTACTCGTGTTTGGGTTGGTGATTTGCGGTTGTCGGCTACACTTTGAAGCGAAGCGACCATCTTAGTCCTCAGGAGTAGCAACATATCTACGTTCGAGGTCAGATAGGATTTCGGTCGTGTTTGTGGTTGTACGTGGATGTCTATGAACTGTGACTACTTAATTACGTGGTTTGCATACTCGTTTGCTACTCTTCTCACATATAAAACCGATAAATTTATTGTGACGCGGCATTTGATCCGATAAAATACCTCCTATTAACGTTTTCACCCATAAAGTTTGAATAGTTAACTTTTATCAATTCATTATTGCTAGCGCTTTTCCAATATATGTTATTTAAATACTGAATGAACGATGCGAATTATTGCCAATAGATAGGTTAAAATTTTAGACATATTCATGTTTCATTTCAGGGATTTCAAACTGCTAGATTTAACGCCAGTGAAACTAAATGCAATATCAAAATTAATATATTTCATTTAATTAAAATAATGTAAATCGTAAAGCTTATTATAATAAAAGCCTAACCTAAACAATCTAAAGGGAATCCGTGCTTATACGGCATTGATCAAAGTGCGCTAGCCGTATTCCTGCATTTATAGCAATCGCAATTCTCTAAGCGCCATATGAACCAGCTTTCTTGTCATCGGCGCAGTCGATCACACGTGGGTCGAATTGTTTGAAAATGAAAAATTAGGAACAAAATCAGAAATCCAGTCGCTTTTTCATTTTCACCATAGCTCCCATTCAAAATTCCATTAGTAAGTGACCCTTCTGCACGTACTGCTATTTTTTAGTCTGTGTCTTGGCCCGTCACGAAGAAAATATGGATAAAATATTTTAAAACAAAACGAGAAAAGTATTTTAAAGATAAAACCAGAAGAAGCATAATAGATGTCCCGCTGCAGTGTGCAACAAAAGCGAGAGAGCCAACGTTCGCACTCATTATGATAATAGCTTAGTTAGCTTTGCTCGTGTCTCTTAACGTAAGGGCAAATTCACAATGGACTTACTATAATTAACTAAGCTTTTGTAATATTTTTATATTGTATTGTGTTACAACTAGTATTTATTCATTTGTTTTTCTTTTTATTATGTAACGGGTACTCTCGGTATGGTTTTTAATTGCAGATATTTCGAACTACTTGGATGGTTGGTGGCCACGGCATAACTGCGGTGGTGGGAAACTGTTGGCAAATGCAGCATGTATAAAATGTATAAATTCAGTGATTATATTAGTATTTATTTAATTTACTTAAGTTATTTATTAATCATTATTATCATCTACTAGAACAAAAATCTACATATACTAAATCTATAAAAAATAATAACAGGGACCTGATCAATTTCTTTCTTAAAGACTTGGCCTTTATCGGAGAAAAAATGATATTAACGACTTCACTTAATATTTTAGGAGATGGACTGCAGTGATCACTTAACATCAGGTGGGCTGCATGCCCGTTTCTTATTCTTTCATAATAAAAAAAAAACTGAGTACCCGTTAAATAGTACAATGTATAAATTCCGCAATAATATTAGTTTAAAATCGTAGAATGAAATATATTGCCGCTGTAAGAGCAACAAAGGCGAGAAGCAGACGTTTGCACTCATTATAATAATAGCTTAGTTAGCTCTTCGCTCCGCTCCATAGAAAGAGGATACATTTTATTTTTATCCACTAAATAAATTAACTATAATAAATAAAATAAAATAAATGAGTAGCGTTTCTCATTAAAGATTTATTTCAAGTTTATGTAGATTTTGGAATAAGTTTAAATATTCAATATTAAAATATGAAATTTAATGCTATTTGATTACACAAAAACACGAAATAAGGCACCTACGCTTATTTTACTGAAATTGTAACATTAAGTCTAAGTAAAACATTAATGATTATAGAAATGAGTTTAATTTTTATTAGGTTCTAAAAATATGTAGTGTTTTACGGCAGATTCAGAGGGCGGTGGTGGTAACACCTTGGTTGAACTGTAGTACTATCTACCAGCACAGCGTGGCAACATCACATGGCATCACAGCGTGGTTTCTTCATATTTTTTGATCATATAGCAGCGCGCCACAGCTCCTGTGTTTAATATTCCACGAGTTTCTCTCGAAGATTTCTGCAATGTTCACTACATTTAATTTTATTGTGAAAGAGTAAAAAACGGACATGCAGGCCACCTGATGTTAAGTGGTCACTGCGGCCCATAGACAACCACGTCCAAATACAAATAGAACAGAAGTTCTACTTAAGGATGGACGTGGATACGTTCCTACTCTTGAGGACTAAGATGGTCGTCTCTAATAATGTGTATACGGCAACCATACTTCCCCAACCCAAACACAATACATGAAGAACATGTTGCTTTACGGCGAGTTATGGTAATCACTGGTATGCCCCAATATATAAATATCAGGTAGTATTGTTAATAAACTCCATGATTATTTAGTGAGTGATATACATTACTCGTGAGTTACAGTTACTATTTCTCAGTCAAACTCAGCCTAACAAGCGTTCCACATATTCAGCTAAGCACATTTCGTATGTCGTTTCTTCTTTGACTAAGATGCGAGTTGACTAAGAAATAGCCCTGCTTGAGATGGGCTATCGAAAAATGTGTCAAGTGCCACCTGCACATCAAAGGAATATACAGAGTGACATTACAAGTCTACGTACCACTACTTTGCGGACAAGATTCACATCAAGTTTCAGAATTCTTTCGAAACCTTGGAAATGTTAAATTTCTTGTGGAGATTTTATCTGGAGAATATTATAGAGTTAGGGTTTATAGGAATGAGAATAAATATTAAACTAATTATCGCCGAATTTGTACATTTTACTATGTACCGGGTAATGATGACAGGCACCAATCGTTCAACGTATTTCTCAAGGATCAAAGCTTTAATAAAACTGGCCAGTATTGGTTACCCATCCATTTCTATGCTACTCCAGACGTCGCTTGATTTTACTTTGCTTATTCTTTGCGATTTAGACTACGCTAATAGTCCCTGTAGCGCGGGCCCACTTAATAGTGGGCGAGAGCTAATATAGTTAAGCCAGAGTACAGTAGTATAACACCCACTCGATTGGAAACATTTTTCACTTGTATTATGTTATTTTTACCCACGATTAACGCTTTTCGAACCAGTTGCATGGCTCGTGGCGGCGGAACAGTTTCGCCGTGACCACGAGCCATATGTATGGATTCCTTGATAATATTTAGTTTTAAATCGTATTTTCACTTGTACGATGTAGACGAGAAGACCCGATAGCGTTTAAATGAACGACATCAATCACTTAACCGGAAACCTGTGAAATTCATTTTGATCAAAATTTTATATTAATTATTAGTTGTCTACGTAGATATACGTCTATTTTTGGAGGTTTTATTTTTATAATTACCATACATCTTATATTACATACCTTAAACCTAATTATAATAAAAACTTAACATCTATCTGAAGGGAGGTAACGTGCACATGCGGCATAGTGCCTACAATTCGTCGCGAGATATAAACTAGCCCTCTTGCCATCTGCAACATCGATCAAACGTCGGACCAAATGTTTGAAAAAATTTCGTTCGTGGATTTTTTTTTATTTCAACTTCAAAACAAATATGTCATTATCATATTTTTGCACTTCTACGCAAGGATTTGGTATCTGGGCGGTACCACCGCCACCCTCATAACCCGCCGTAAAGCAACATGTTCTTCATGTATTGTGTTTCGGTTGGGGAGGTGTGGTTGCCGGATACACATTATTGGAGGCGACCATCTTAGTCCTCAAGAGTAGGAACGCATCCGCGTCCATTCTTAGATAGAACTTCTGTTCTATTTGAGATCGGACGTGGCTGTCCATGGGCTGTAGTGACCATTTAACACCAGGTGGCCTGCATGCCCGTTTCTTACTGTTTCGCAATAAAAATAAAAAAAAAATCTATTTCTGGGATTAATTTTTTTTCTGGGATTAGAACTCCGAACTTCCCGTATTAGAGACCGGATACTTAACCAATAGACTATTACTGATTTTACTTTGCGCTTGCTTATATACGCGTAGTGCTTGAGATATATCAAAATAACTGCATCCTTGATATTGTATATAAATGTAAGCGTCATTTAAACATGTCAAGAGGTTTTCATGTAACAGACAGACAAACGAACAGACAGATAGTCCAAAATGTTAGATATTGTGTTTTGATTGTTATGAGTAAGAGTGAGTTTATGTACGCAAATGTTTGCGTGTGTATATGCATGCGCGTGCATTTATACGTGCGTGCGTTCATGAATACGTGCTTATATGCATGTATAGTTACTCGCATGCATGCGTGCGTGTTACTTGCGTACGTGCATATGTATGTGCGTGCATAAATGCAAATGTTTATGCGTTCAGATTATCGTATTTACAAATTGTCAAAGTGTTTTTAATTTAATCTAAATTGACATCTGCGAGGCTTACAAAGTAATAAATGTGTACATTGTCGGCCGAGATTGGCGTATAATCGCCTGGAACATCATTCACTGATCCAAAACCCAGAGCCTGTCAAGACTAAATGTGGTCATTTTTCTTGTACACTGTCGAGGGCGACTACTATTTTGTACAATCAGTAGTTTTTGTAAGCGCTTTGTAGTGTTTTCCAGGCTTAAGTCATTATTTCTCAGGAATTATTTATCATGTATAGCGCTCGGATAAATATTTTATGGAAAATAAAATAAAGTGGATAGTATGTTTTCCCAGTCATATTTACATCACAGTCGCGAAGCTACCCTCTTTATCCGCACGGGTAGCAACACATCTATATAAGACCTCAGGTAGGACGGAAAGCAAACGTATTTAATTTCAATTGACATCGACCAGTGGTAGAACGACAGTTCGCTCGATGAGGTACGAACACCATACTCATAATCTGCTGTAAAGCAGTTCTTGTTTTCCGGTTGTAGGTGCAGTAGCAGGCTACGCGTTTATACACGACGGTAAGCAGGACTTTAGATCTGTTTGAGCTTGGACGTAGATGTCCATGAGCTGTAGAGACACAAGGGAAACGAACATCTCAGTCCTCAGGAGTAGTAATACCTTTCTTATGTGAGAAGAGTATTTGAGGTTGGACGTGAATGTCCACTACCTGCAGAGTCACTTAACATCAGGTGGTCTGTACGCATATTAGCTAATTTTGTAGCAAAAATGCACGAGGTACAAAGTGATAAATGTGTACACTGTCGGCCGAGATTGGCGTATAATCGCCTGGAACATCACTCACTGACCCAAAACCCATAGCGTGTCAGGACTAAATGTGGTCATTTTTCTTGTACACTGATACAGAAACGTATTGTGTTGTACAATCACATTGGTAAATACAATGTGTTTTTGGTTTTTTGAGTGTAATTCCTAAGATGCGATCGTTTATCATCCGATTAAGGGGCGTAAAAGTATAGCAGAGTGTTCTCACATATTGAGTATCATAATTATACTCATAATTATATATTCTTGGAAATTAAAAAGAAATGAAGATGTGACGTCACCTACTCTCTTCTAACGACTATATAAGGGAGAAAGCTAAGAGTGTAACGGTTTCTTCTTCGTCCATCGTCTCACTGAAACGCTGCCCGATTTCATATGTAATTTATCGTTTGTTATTTGAAATCATATAACTGTTTAATTCCATTTAATATATTTTATTTTTCTATAAAAAATATCGTTAATGTGAGAATAAATCTTTTTTTACCTTTCTGGCCTTAAATTCTAATAATATAGTTATCGAGTCATATGCGCGGAGACTATTTTTGTCCGTAGGGACAATACGTGTATACGTCCTCATAGACATGAGCCAATGAGGTTGACTGTAGACGTCCATGGTAGCTGTGAAAAATTTACATCACGTGGACTATACATTCAATACTAGTCTTAGAGAAGAACGTAGTTAAAAATTGTAATGTTTTCAAAAATTATAATTTACTTTTTATGACGTTTGGCAAAAGTCATTAATTTTTAGGGCCATGTTAATTACCAACGTAACAAAATTACTAGTCAGCATAAAAGTTCTAATTTGAAAAAAAATGTCAAGCTAAAACATTGGTCAGTGGGTTCAGTATAATTCTTTTTAACACGATTTTCACATTCGCGTTTTTTATCATTGAACCTAAGTACCTCAGTTTGTATAGATAGCACACGTGGGACAACATATTGACAACCTCGTATCGCATGGCAAAGCGGTGCGTGTAACCTTATCGCGGCTCCGTCATCCGTCTCGCCCGCAAAGTAGCCCAGTTCGCATAGATAGTACGCGCTGTATAATACTGACATTGCCTTACCATGCGGAAAAGCGGCGCGGATGACTGTGACTTGACACCCTTGTTCCGTGCCCCGCTAAGTACGTCAGTTTGTATACCACGTGCAGTACAACACGCTGACATTGCTTTTACTTGCACTTTTTCCTTCGTCTATCGCATCGTCGTGTGATTCGGAAAAGAATTAAGGCCTAAATTTGCAGAAGAATATGCAGTACATGTAATATTAAATGATAACTGTCGTAAATATTTCTAACCAGCACGATATAGAGATCTTAAATACAGTCGATGCGTTACTTCTCAGGTATATGACGGACAGCTTAAATGTAAGGGAGCCTGTAACCACATTAGACCGATATACATTTAATTCACGTAACAAAAAATGTCAGGTACTATACCTCTCCCATCGAATCATACCACTTGTAGCACCGTGAACATTTATTAAAATCAGATATACATTTTAAATAAATATTTTGATTCGTATTAATTACAGAATGTTACCATTATATAACTGAACCCCACAAAGCGAATTGGCCAGGGTGACTTTGATAAGTTATATAATTTTGATACTTTTACGCCATAAATCATTCTTTCTGAATAGGAAAGGCTTTCACGAAACTGTTAACGCTTTAATTGAAGCCTAAGTTAGTACTTTGGGTGAACTTCTTTATTAGAGCGCAAATTGTAACTGTAATTTGAATAGATTAATTACTAAGTTAATAACTTCACCCTAGGAATAAATAGTGGCACACAAAGTTTCTTAAAGCCTCTAAACGAAATTCCTATTCCTACGTCTATATAAAAGTGAAAAGTTGATCGTTTGTAAACTATATTAGTTTAGTATATTAAATACGAAACCTACTGATTTAATTTTGTACACAGATTGCCTGTATCTTTGACCTTAACATAAGCTAATCGTTAATATGCTATATTATTTTAAAACTAAAACGTACCTATAATTATTGTTACTAAGCAAAAAAGAAGGGAAAAATTGTGAGGCAACTTGCATATCTTTTTATTTTGATTTGGAAATCGACAAATTATCCCCCCTTCCCAGAGCTAGGACACAGGGGTAAGTCATAATTTATTAACAAAAACCACTAAATTTGCATACCTGAGACTTCTTCAGACAAGCGTGTGAAGTTTACCAATATGCATTTGACCAACGAGCTACAGTCTAATCTTCATCTTAGTCCTCTGGAGTAGCAACGTATCTACGCTCAAATAGGATTTCAGTCGTATTTGTGGTAGCGCGTGGATGTTTATCGGCTGCGACTACTTAACATTAGGTTGTTCGCACGCTTGTTTCCTACTCTGCTCACATAGAAAAAGAAGCAAGACGATAATTGGTCGATGATTTATACATTGTCATAAAAAATGGTTTGATCTGAGATCTCGTCGAACTGTACAAAAAAGACATCAATTTGTCAAGTGAGTTCTGGATCGTATGTCACGAGACGGATACCGAGACCGCTCCCTTCCGTTTTTATTATAAATCGTCCTCTCCACTCGATCGATCAGGCTTCGAGATGGTCTCAACTGAATGGATTGAGATAAATGTATGGTACTCTATTCAAAGGAGTGGAATAAAGTTTGTTGGATATGAAATGTTTCGGCAGTCGTCTCAAGTTCGACTTCGTTTCTTATTAACTTAGATAATTTTTCGTTGTTTTAAAAACAATTACAATAGTAAATATTTTTCTTAGTAAAACTTATATTAGATTTCAGAAGCACTGTAAACTGTTTTTGTTGACCAAAATTCTACTAAAATTATTTTTAACTTACCCCCTTATAATATAAACGATTTTAAACTGATATTATCGCGAAATCCATACATTATGTTATATAACGGGTACTCACGATTAAAAATCAAAAATCGTTAATCGTGAGTACCCGTTATATAACATAACTCACAAAAATGTTGTATTTTTTAGCATCTGTATAAGATTTACGTATACACAGACGTTGTTTCCGATGGCAGTCTTGTATCGCTGACGTAAGCACAGCAAGTGTGTTTGCCCGTCATCTATTTAGATTTATACATACAACACAGGGGTGTACAAGCCGCAAGCATTGCGCCTAGGAATACACAGCAGTATTGAAAACCGCAGGAAAAATGTTAAAATTAGGTGAAAATTCATAACCCGTTATCGTTCGCACTGTCCCGAGTACCTTTAAAAGGTATTTCCCCCCGAAAATAAAAGGTAGATTCGACAAAGACCCTATTTGCATCGTTTACGTAAAGGTCGAGGCTTGTAAGTCGACTGTAAGCAGCTCTCGAAACACCTTTGTCCAATTACCAAGTGATATCCCAAAGGACTATTGGAACGGCCTTTTAAATTGCCTATTCGATATCCCGAAAATATATTGGTAAAAATAAGCTTCGTCAATAGGTTTCAAGGATTTTTGTATTATATTTCTCTCTATTACTATAGATATTTTTAATAATAATATTATGATGTTAATGCACTTTAACGACGTATGCTGTGGTCCTCTGTAACTAAAATACTTGTCAGCTCTTATGTAAATCGTAGTTTATAGTAAGTTTTATACATGTATTTTTGTTGATGATCCAGAAATATATAAATAAATTATATCACCATCGTCTGTTACAACTATACTTCGGCTGATACCACCACTGCTGTCATAATCCGCTTTAAAGCAACTCTTGTATTTTGTTTGTTTCTTGCGTTATATTACGGTGGCCAAAAAAACTTTCTTTTTCATTAGTTAACATAAAAATATCACTTGAGATGACGAAAAAATCTGATGATAAAATAATTCTGAAAAAAAAAAATTAAAAATTTTTTTTGGTCCACCCTTGTGTATATACATACATACAAACAAATAGCCTGTAAAACTCTTATAATAATAAATAACATAAAAATGTAGGAAAATGTGCAAATATATTATTAACTTTTAAATTTTCCGTCCAAAGTTAGGGATGTGGCTTG
>DWON01002274.1:0-21148 GCA_018251015.1 Phocides pigmalion okeechobee
GTTGTCTATGGGCTGTAGTGACCACTTAACATCAGGTGGCCTGCATGCCCGTTTCTTACTCTTTCACAATAAAAAAACAAACTGCCATGTAATATTTGTGTCGAATTCATAGTATGTATAGTCTCTTTACCAGAGTAGAACTATGACGTATGAAATGACGTATGAAAATCATGATGTTTAAAGTAAACCATAACTAATAAGTGGCCAGCTTTTGTAATCATCTATTCGACCAATCAAAGCTACCTTGTCATACGATAAACAGCACCAAATAATCAAGTGACATTTTGATACACCATTATTTGTAAAAATAGACACACTTGGAAATATTTGATACTTAGCTAGACCTTCTACTTCATATAAATCGCAAAAATATTGATAAACTTAAATCGAATATTTACGGCGTGTTCTCCATTATAATGTATATTATGTCGAGGTGTCATAACAAAGCGCATATTTAACCGAAACGATCAATTTCAAAGCGGAAAATCAATAAGAATAGCGTGCCCTTGTGCTTTTAGCTTTCATTTGAAAATAATAAATCACAAAAGGCATAATTTCGTAAAATACTGTAAATAATTAGGATTAAAAAGGCGAAATTTTACGCCCCATTTTAATAACCCGTTTTCTTTGTATGGATTGCAAATACATAAAGAAGTACGAAATAAATTATACGCGTATCAAGCAGAAATGGCCGCCGGTGCTATTACGCAA
Source organism: Phocides pigmalion okeechobee (assembly GCA_018251015.1). Classification (NCBI taxonomy): domain Eukaryota; kingdom Metazoa; phylum Arthropoda; class Insecta; order Lepidoptera; family Hesperiidae; genus Phocides; species Phocides pigmalion. Next base: position 712 of record DWON01002274.1, read on the forward strand.
TTACGTACCACTACCGGCGTCCTTAAATATCATGGTATAAAAACAAACCAGTGTTATGTAATAGTACGCACCGTTATAAATATAGATTAAATGTTGATTGGGAATGACATGTGCACATACTATAATGTGGGCCGTTAATTATTATCTACATTTGTATCCATAAATACATCAAAATAAGACATGGACATAATTTTGATTTATTATCCATGTTATAACCAAATTCAAGCTTTAGTGGCTCTGCCTGAATTCAATCACCGATATTCATTAATAATTTAGTGTAACTCCACAGATAACAAATGCATTTAATGTTATATTGCTACTATATACGTAATATAAATTTAATTGTGCATTTTTTTAGTGATTAGAATTTTATATTTTATTAAAATTGGTTCCAGGGGTTTGTATAAATAAAACTATTGAAAACTAAAATATAACATTAAAAACTTTATTTTTAAAATGTAATGTGTATATTGCAATATTTTAAAAATACAGCAAAATACAAAAACATCCATAAAACCCTCGCTGTTAGAGAACTGACAAGAAATTGACGAGATACATTAAACTTGGACCCGGTGTCCATAACTCTATATTGCATTACCTCAAAGTAGAATGCAATTCTGCTTTATATCCGGTCTGTAGTCATAAAAACGTTCGCTTTGTGCTTCGCCGAAACGCATTGCATTATCAAGCACGTAATCGTGCAACACTTATGTCGAGCTTAATTAGGAACACGTGAGTAATTACTACGGGACCGCGCCCGGTCGAAATTAAATAAATATTACAGTACAACAACACCCGGTCATCATTAAGGAGTGTAACAATACTATTTCAAATATAATTGTCTTTATTTCTGAATAATAAGTAATAAAACATCATGTTATAATGTCATGTAACACTATATTATTTTAAACCCTTTTCTAAAAAGGAGAAACGTTATCGACTGTCGGAATGTTTTTCTTTGACACTTTGTACTCAGAACAGCTTTTTATCAATGCTTATGTTATTATTTACCTGTACTGTTATTGCAAATTAATCTGGGAAATGGCTGAACTGATTTTGATCAGAATTCCTCGGGAAGGTTACAAAAAGCTTTATCATTAATTTAAGTTGTTGCGTCAAATACTAAAAACTCGTATACTTATAAGTTATAAGCAAACGGGGCCTCTGGCATAACTAAAGTTGGGGGGGCTGGAGTATGGGAAGATACAGCAAGCAGCACTCGATTTATTACGGATATTTTGGATTTACGTATTTTGGATTTATTATTCAGAATAACTTGGCAACATTACACATATTTTAACCCACATTCACCGGTCGATGGTTCAAACTAGACGCCTCAACATAACTTGTAAAACGATATCCTAATGAGGAAGCGGGGAATTTCTCACGCTCGCGCCTGTACGGCGAGACAACCGGCAAAACATTCGCTTGACAGGCGGAGTGGATGTTACGTTAGTCTGCACCTAGAATAACCATGAAGTGTTTATTGTTCGTTTATTTGAAAAGTTATTATTGGGGAAACATTTTGGATTACGTATTTAAAACTACGCGTAACCTCACTAAACTTCGTAAACTATTGATAAAGTTAGGCAATGCTAAACGGGCTCAGGAGTTGGAAAGATGAGACAGCTAGTGACAAATTTTCTTGCGTGCTTGGAAATGACCACGCCAGTCAAATAGCCTCGATCGTTATCGATAGATATCATTAAAGCTTTTTAAAGGTTTTAAGCACCATATGATAACATCTAATAAATGGATTGGTTGCTAACCCTATCTACCTACGTCTCTTTCTCCGTTAATATGCATTGGAATAACGTCATAGAGTATGATCGAAGCCACTCCCAGGTGTTACGAGAGACCTGTACCCCACAGCGGACTATAAACAGCTTTGCAGGGGTTTAGGAGTGGCAGAAGCTAGGTTTCAGCTTTCTTGCTACTACGTAGTCTGAAATAGCGCTAACTTGTTTTTTTGTCTCTTGGTCAATGCGTTTGTGTTGGTCAATTTCAGAAATGACTTAAGCTATTTTTGTACGATTTATTGTATTTCAGTAGGCTTCACTTAAGATTGATTTTTTTAATTTAATCGGTCGATAAACGAAAAAAGTTATGTTATTTTACTAATATAGCTACTATTTCAATTGTATGCCAAATACAATTGCATTATTACTTAGTTCTATTTAATTATATCATTTGAGTAAACTCAAGTGAACTCTCATCATTCATTTAAACAGATAAGTAGAGATAAACGTGGAACCAGTTGCGCTGTCGTCGAATTAAATCAGTTGCAGCTTACCGCATAAATTATATTATGCAACAGCAGTGCATATGCAGCGTCCATTTTGGAGAAATTGTCAGATTATGTAACTTGGGAGCCCTTTAATAATTGCCGTTATCACACGAGTAATATCTGACTGTAATCATTGTAGGTACCACTTCCATAAACTTGTGTTTTAAATGTTAGTGGTATGTAGCGTTGTAGGCAAGTGTAAGTCCTTACGAAATGGGAGCGCATTTACGCACTGTACGTTTAATTTGTTCGTATATTTTATATTACAGCAAGGGCATAAATGAATAGAAGGAATAATAGAAGGTCCTGAAGTTCAAATGTTTTTTTTATAAAATTGAAATAGCAAACGTGCGTGATCCTATGATAGAGCTATCGTACGATCGAAAAGGTACCTTCAACGGCTTCATGATCGCCCGTAAAGCAACTTGTGTCGTTCAATTGGAGAGGTGCGGTTGCTAGTTACACTTACAAACGAAGTGTTCTTATTCCATCTTATTTCATAGGAATGGCAATGCATCTACTTGCATTGGTACATAGGACCTCGGCCATGTATGTAGTTGATGTTCTGCCTGTTGATGCCTGCTCGCTCGTATGATACTCTTGTAATTTAAAGCGTATTTATAGAAATAAGACTTTCTATCTCATTTTGTTTCATTCCAAAATACTTTCCATTAATTTCAGGTGGAGCTTTTTAATAGCGTTGTTGGTGCTGGGCACGTCATATGCCTCAGAGGAGGAAGACAGCGTGCCCGACGCGGGAGTCGACGCCGACGACGATGAACTGGCTCTGGACCTAGAGGTAACTAATTCATTATCGTCCTATTACTGTCTATCAACTAAGATAATGCGCTCCAAAAAGTGTACTAAAAATAAAAACTCAGTCTCTATCACCCTTTACGCGTCCACTGCTAGACATAGGTCTCCCCCAGGTGCCTCCACGCTGACCGGTTCTGTGCTCTCTGCATCCAGCGATTACTTGTTATCCTTCTCAGGTCGTCGGGACAACTGGTAGGGGGACGCCCTGTGCTCCTTTTGCCTAGACGTTGTCGCCGTTATTAAGACTACTGTAGCAAAAAGGAATTAATTCATAATTGGTTCTTAAAGTAGAATCGAATAAAGCGAAACACAGTTCAAGTGTAATGACCGTGAGATACTACACCTAACGTTATGTGCAGAGCAGCTTTCAGATGATAGCACCGATAGAACACTTACTTTCCAAAATGGTGTTTCTTGCCGCAAATGTACTGATGTAAGACCTACAGCAAGTAAAATCATACGGTAAAACACGTAACTCGCTCGTGATCAATTATTAGATTTACTTGATTAGATCTAGTAAGTATATGTGCTAAAGTCGAGTATTTTTTTCAGATAATATGCGGAAATGCCTATTTTCTAAAATTTTGTCTCGAAAATGATGTACAGTACGCACGTATGTAATTACATAACACACATTACATTTAAAACGAGGTGTCTATCTTCGTCCCCAGGAGTAGCAACGCATGTACAAGCGATCACAGATAGAACTAAATCCTGCTTGAAGTTGGATGTTGATGTCCATAGAGATGATGAGTCCATCCAATACCTATGATCAGGTAGCTTGCACGCTCGTTAACTACCCTACTAATATGAAAAAATATAGGACATGTATGACACACTTATAGTTATTGACGCTTCATTTTAATTACCAATACGTAGTAGCTATATGTAATTAACATATGTAATTGTACATTATAGGTGGCAAGATAGTAAAATCGCTTTTTGTTTATAAACTAATATCATAGCAGAGCTTCTACTATGTAAACGTACTCACGATTAACGATTTTTATTGCCGACATTTCGAACCAGCTGCATGGCTTGTGGTCACGGCTAAATTGCAATTTATCGTTAAAAATCGTTAATCGTGAGTACCCGTTAATAGTAAAAGGTACGGTTTGTCGTTTGCATATTATGTTACATTAACAGAAGAGTACCTACATATGTTTACTCTGGTTGAAGTGTGTTCTAAATTCACCTAGCTTATTGATCAGGAAGCACATACTAAAATAGTCCTCAAGGAGTAAGACATTTGTATTCGGCTTTATGAAGACAGAAGTTATCGCTGAAAAATTATTACTTAAAATTGGGCTTGGTGCATGCTTGTTTGCTTATACAGAAAAAAAATGTTAATCATGTTAATCATGTACTTGTAGAAAATAATGAATAAGTTAAATATGTAAAAATAATTTAAAGCTAATTTCATCTTCATTTGGTTATCATTGAGATATTTATCATAGCCCTTATAAGATGTAAGTATACGTGTCATAAATATCATCATCCATTGGTTTTTTGTATACCTTAGTGGATTTGACATGGATTTCTAATTTGAAAATTAGGTATTCTTTTGATGTTTCACCCAACTGCGTAACTGCTATCGTGTTTGAGGTACGGGTGTTGATACTCAAACGGCGTTACGCATGCAAGTGCGTTGGCGTTATGCAAGTACATCAAATTGTACTTTTGGTAGAACATAAATAGCTTTAGTGTCCTACAAACGTCAAAACAAAAACCCGACTTTCTCCTATAATATGTGTAATTTTATTTACTTCCTCTTTTAAATTTATTTATTTAATTTTGTTTTAAAGTTTTTAACATAAAATACGAGGTAAATGCCTTAACTAAAAAAGAAAGTAAAAGTATGCAAAAAATCATTATATGGAAACAACCAACATCGAGAAATGTAGTTCCTTTTCAATTAGACAATCTATAACCAAATTCTGAAATTACAAACATCGGCTCTACATTTGTTCTGCTCTATTTATCTGTCGGAAGGCCGCCAAGAGTGAAAGTCGAAAGCAAATCATTATAAACTTTTCATCCTTTTTTCTCGACATTGGAAACGATAATAATGTTGAAAGTACACTGTCACGTGAACAAAATCAAAGATTTTTAGGCGGGAAAGTATTTTATGCCAAAATACAGATAAAACATTTCTTACATGGATTGAGCAAAAAATTGTTCTAAAAATATTTAAATGAAATGCGATTCATTGTTTTTATTTTATTATTTAATTTTAGTGTTTCTATGTAAAAGTCGTATACTTCAGATCACATACAGATGGTTCAAATTGAAATGGACTATTTCAAAAAAATGTAATGAAGGTGAAGTTAAAAGTATAATTTATAGTTAATATATATCATACTGATATCGGAAAATACTTTTAATTGTTTAACCGTACGATTTTATTTACTTCCGAGATAATTATGTTACATTGCATGATTATGTGGGCATAGACACGATTTTGAGTAAGTACATTAATTTAATGTTTAAAGAACCCTTATTATAGTTATACTTTAAATTATATACTTGAAAAACTTTTTTATGAATCCATATTAAAGCTTTTGTATTCAATTTTTAAAAGTGAGGAAAATCCTCTTATAGATCACTTGTAATCGTTATATATATATCTTACTTAGTATAGTACGTTTGTACTTACAATTTACTTAATATATACGATAAATATTCTAATTGATAGCTTTCAATTTTTTTCTGTGCGTATGACAACTAACGTGTTATTTAAAACAAAAACGTTCCGCGCTGAAATAATACACCAAATGAACGTAATGATAATTACCTTCCGCCAACTACACCGCGCCGCACGAACGCGTAAACAGCAATGTTCATAAAAACAGTTTAATCGTAGCAAAACCACTAACAATTAAAATGACATTGTATCATTTGTATCTATTGCATTTGTAGCTACGCAAGTATTCAGATTTCAGTTCCTATTTCGGTAACACTCTTTGAAAAACTAGTTGATAAGTGCAATCGTGTTTGCGGAGTCAGATTGCGAGGGCAGGCCTATTTCGATATTGCACCCATGTTTCGGGAAAAGTTTCTAAATTATGATAAGTTTTCTTATGCCAACGAAACAAAGTTCTTATGTTGAAAAGTTATGACAGTTAAGGTGGTAAAAAGTCGCAAGTCTGGTGCAACACAGCCATGTTTAAAAAAAGTGGGATTACCTTACTAACCATAAACTACGAAAAATAATTAGTATAAGTTCAAAAAAACACTCGTCTAAAATTTTTAACCAATATATGTATATAGGCGTATACTATTTCGTTGTTATCCCCATAACAACGTCCAAAGATTCAAAAATGTGCTAAGATTCACTTGCTGTTCCTCGAATTTTACGTACAACAGAGTTAAAGCCTATGTCAGTTAATAAGAAATTGTACAAACATGGAATAATTTGTTATGGAAGTCAAGTATATTTCGCTAATCATATTTTTATCTGCACTAACCCTTCATTATATACACCAATAATTATAGATCCTATAAGCATAGATCAATGAATTATACTTAACTCTACAACAATCTCGGGAATATATACATTCTAAATAGATACAAATCTGATGACCGTAAGTGGTGAAGATATGCAATAGCAGCCTACATCACTGGCAATCTCATAATGAATACATTGATCATTGATTCACATGAACAAGATTTATGAATAGCTCAGCACGTGGGCACAGCTTATTCCATAATCTTATAAACAATAGAGTATCTCGTTTTGTAAAACGATATGATAAATTTAGAAACGGAATTATTGTATGACGCAATAAGTATACGCATGAATAGATTTTAAAGTTTTAAGCTATATCCCGAAGTCAAAATGATTTACTCCTCAGGAATAGCAACGCGTCTACGTACATTACATATATTTTTTTTTTATCATGAAACAGTAAGAAACGGGCATGCAGTCCACCTGATGTTAAGTGGTCACAGCAGCCCATGGACAACAAAGTCCAATCTCAAATAGAACAGAAGTTCTATTTAAGGACGGATGCGGATGCGTTCCTACTCTTGCGGACTAAGATGGTCGCCTTCAATAATGTGTATTGGCAACCACACCTCCCCAACTGAAACACAATACATGAAGAAAATGTTGCTTTACGGCGAGTTGTGAGGGTGGCGGTGGTGCCGCCCCGGGCCAGCTCTAACGGCTCTAGCACCTTCAACTCTATTTGAGGTCGCTAGTTTATATCCATCAGCTGCAGCAATTATTGCATATCAGAAGACATGCATGATCGTTTGCTAATCTTCTCACATAAATAAAAACTCCAGTGGAAAGACTGATAACAGTTATAATTACTTCCGTACCAACATCTCCGACCTAAGACAATAAGGCCATTTAATTACGTTTAAGATAATCTACACGTTGAGAAAGTTGTGTCGTGGAATAGTACCCAACTATATTCTTATTATAAGACCTATTCTTATTTTACAAGTTATAACCAGCCATGTGCTGCTGTGGTTCAGTCTAATTCAGTGGAAAATTATGTATGTATAGAGTGATAGGTAAAAACTCGCCATTTCGAATTTACTGTTGTCATTTTTAAAGCAATCGGTAAAAACTTTCAGTGTTAAGACTTTGATCAATCAAACACTGTTTGATTTATGTAAATTAATGATTTACAATTTTTCCAAAAAAAATTACAAAAAGAGGGAGAAAGGTATACTTCAAGAAGCCAGGTTATGATGATGCAATTGTATTTTATGAACCTATTCCTACAGGAATCACGCAATCTCAGGCCACGGGCGTACACTCCAGCAGCTTATCCGAACACTCTGCCCAGCGGGTTCCGTCCGACACCTTCCCTGGCCGAACTAGCCGGTTACCAGCAGAGACCCCAACAGGAGCAGCAAGAAGGGTACCTGGTGCCCACCCGACAGGTGTACTTAGAGGAACAACGACAACCTGTCAGAGCACCACATAGGAAGGTAACGAATTGATAACGCTTTAAAAATACACTTTTATTAACACATTAATTCCGTGGCACACATTTAAACCGCAAGAAATATCTAAATTCATGGTTTAATCATTGCTTGGCCGGGATTCGAACAAGGAACCGGTACAGATATCGCAGGTTAAACTAGTCATTATAAGTAAAGAAAACTAAAGTAACCTAAATACCGATTTAAGACAAAAAACGAAAACATCTGTTGACAATTAATTAAGTAATTAATCTTAGTTTCAGACCAACAAAAGCAACACTATTGGTAATTAAGTAATTAACTAATCCATAAACTAATCTACAAATTGATTACTTTAATCTTTAATGATTAATACAATTACAAATAATCTGTAATAAGGTGAGATCAAGGTCAAAACAATTTAAATTGAAAAATAAAACCGTTTACAAATAAATTCGTATTGTATAAATAATTACTCCAATGAATAAAACAAGACAAAACGGTTTAAAGTAAATTGGCTTCAAAGCAAAATAAATTTATCATCGATAAAAATAGCTCTCAACCCATTTAATGATATTTTACTTATAAGAACATTTCTTAATACTTTATTAATAACTCTCAGCCTTGTAGGTTTCCCCACGTTGTTTTCCTTCACCCTTAAAAAAAATATCATTTCTTATACGCATGTAATTTCGAAAAAAATTATGTGACTGTCAGGGATTCCAATCCCGGATCTTCTTATGAGAGGTAATAGCTTCCTAAACCTATATAGTTTTCTAATGGTAATTGGTTGTTGGTACCTAAGTTCTGTATTATTAACATGTAAAAACTTCGATTTAAGCAAGAGCAAAGACCAGCCAAACTGCAACAGCAGCAACTACAAGAAGTAGAAGAGGAGTTGGAAGAAGAGAAGGAGGAACCTGACCGTCTGTCGCAGCTTCTGCAGCAGTCCAAGTTCGACTGCGTGAGCAAGCAGACCGGCTACTACGCGGACCAGGAGCTCAACTGCGAGGTCTTCCACTACTGTCAGGATAACGTGAAGCACTCTTGGATCTGTCCCGATGGATTTACTTTCCACCAGGTATTATTGTAGTTATAAGATAGATAGAATTTGAGAGATATGTAGTAATATTAAGTATTTCAATTTAGTTCCCAGAAATATGAGTCTGTGATTGACTTCAGATATGACTTCCATTATATTTGAGGTCCTTTGCTCCTTCCATCACATATATAAAGAGAACTCTGATGTCGTTACAGAAAAGTAGTCTTTATTTATAACAAAATCTCTGATGATAAACGCAGATGCTTACAAGCTTACTTAAAAAATTAAAAGTTTCCTATTTGAATTTCTTTAATTTTCGAAATAATCTCCTTCAGGTCCACCTTATCTGCATGCCTCCAACCCACGACAACATCTGCCAGAAGTCAGCCAAGTACCACTTCGTCAACGAGTACTTGTACAGGCCAATCAATGAGGAGGAAGTGCAGAGGAAACCTAATGTATCCCTAAAATACTCTGACCGATACTACCCCGCCGAGGTGTACAGGGACGACAGATACGAGCAGGAAGAAGAGGAAGAAGTAAGTTTCCTATAAGTCAAAGTCAATCGTCTTCAAAAAATCTATACATCTCCATTTCATGGATATAGTTTAGTATTGAGTACGATTTATAGGAATTTGTATTACTATCATAATGTTGTTAAAAGTTATCTTGGCCGGGAAAGTTTCTAATGAACCAAACACATTTTTTAAACATAACTACATATGTATGTATTTTTGATTTTTAAATAAAACAATCTTTAGAGTGCGTGAATCTCAAACTGTTAATTGTAACTTAGAGATTTTAATTTCTCAGCAGATTAGGTATAATGTATTTAAACTTTTTTGAGAAACTCTGCTAGAATAAATTTTGGATATTTTTATTATAGCTTTATGTTACAAGCCTAGCGACCTAACAATTTATACCGAGATCTAAACAGATTCTATAGGGCCGGGTAATGTAAAGTTGAATTATCAATCTATCTCAGATTCCTTACTTTATGGTCTGGTTCTTGGCATTTATTTGAAATGTAGTAAATATATTTTTAATAATTACAGGAGGAAGCCGCGCGTCGCCAGCCAGCGCCTCAGCAAGAGCAAAGACAAGCTTCCAGACCTCAAGTGTTCCGGACGGCGGAGGAGGTCAACATCCCGCTGGTGCAGAGACGCCCTCAGCGCCCTTACGACGGATATGACTTCTAATTTGTATTAAAATATTAACACCTCTAATTATATTCTAAATTATGTCCATAATTTCTATACGGTTCTTTGAGTTATCTTTCCAAAGGTGCTAAACCTCATCTAGCTACCAATTGATGAGTCATTTGAATCAGACCGAACTTAGTTTAAGATTAATTAAACTTATTTATGTACGATAAAGTAATTGTTCGTATTAAGTTACAAATTAGTTATAAGCTAGTCCTTGTGGTAGATAGGTAAGTCAATAAAAACATTAAAGTAATTTCTGTTTTTCATTTATTAAAACCCAAAAATATAATTTCATCTTAATAAGTTGTCAAGTTTGTTTAAAATTGTAAGAGTCCGGCTTTTTCACCTGTGGCTTTTTGGCTCTACACGATAACCTATGCAACATGCACACTTTGATCACTAATAATAGGGTTTGATAGAGTAGTTCAATATTATATATTGCAGATAATAATATATTGCAGACATGAAAGTTACTAGCTTACTGATTAAATATCATCAGATTCACTTTATTGCAAATCAGAAGATTCATTGACATTATTTTTAATGTAACAAAAAATTATTTTAAACGTTTATTCTGATTCTAATTAATTAATTTTCGAAATACCCTTTTTCGTTTAATTTTCGAAATCACTTTTGAGGTGGATGAATGAGCATGAAAAGAGCGTTGGTCCGAATATTTCCAATATGAATATAATAACGTTATTATGCAGTCAGCCTCCGGTTATCCGCAAGGTCTGATCTCTGGGTGTCGTACATCTCTTGCGGCCCTGGATAAGATCGTCCTTGCTCGATTTTCAAAAACTGACTGCTACATTTCATCTCACTCATGGCGCTGTATTGAATCGAAAACATTTCTTTTTCGCTAGTTTTGGGCTCTTCATTTTTCTTTTTACCGTTTTTGATATACGTTTTTCTTTCCATTTGAGTTAGGAACGATTTACGAAAGCTTGTATGTATGGTAGGGCCAGGGGACGATTTAACAGGTTTATGTATTTTATCTCCAATTATTCTCTTTAACATAGAAGACAAATTTGACATTTTCTGGGTTAATGTAGGACCTTTCTTAGATCTTTCTTCCTTCAATATATCATCAACAGATGATGTCACTTTTACTACAGCCTTATTGTTGCTCCGAATAAAATTTTCTTGAACATCGTTATCTGTATCAGCACCTATTTTGAATTCCAAATTTATCAAAGAAGATCTATTCGGTTTCTTTGATTTGTGTCCTGTACTGCAAGTATTATGAAGAGAAGGTAGTCCAATGTTAGTATTAACAGATGTAACTATATATGAGTTTGTGTCATCTTTCTCCTTTTGTGACCTTAACAACAAGTCATCAGGTTGTTTTTTGCCACTGTCTTGGTTTTCTGTAACGGAACTATAAACATTTTGGATAGATTTCATTCGTTTATTTTTTCTTGAGGATTCCTCACAATCTTGTTCCATTCTACAATTTGGCAAAAAAAATAATTCTAAATGCGAATCTTCTTCTGCAGACGAGTTCTCTAGATGTGGTTTCGTTTTGCTGGTCAGTTGCTTATCATTTTTGTCAGTTAGCCTTTCATTAATGCACACAATACTTTTATTATCTTTGGGTTTTAATCCCGTTTGCTTTTCCTTTCCATTATTTCTATGAATGAATGTAGCACTTTCACAACTTAAGGATTTAATAAATTTCTTGATTTTTATATTTTGCAACTGATCTATGGAAAAACCATATAATCTTTTTTTAAAGTAATTATATGCCCGTTTTGTGCCTGTTTCAATTTCAGAATTTTTATTTATAAGTTTACTCGAATTAATTACAAAGTTATCTCCAGACTTTTCCCTTTTTAGAACATCTGTATGTGATATATCATGAATTATTTCCTCTTTACTTTGGTTTACATTTTGAGTAAATTCAGCATTTTTCTCAATAGAATCAGCTTGACTTTTAGTATTTAACGATTCCTTAACTGTAGCTTCAGATATGTCTTTTAAATTTATTAGTAAGGGATCTGGACAGATTTTATCAGTTTCGCCAAGCTTGACATCACGAATCGTTTTTAACGAAGAATCAAGAAGTCCCTTCTTACCTTCATCTGAATGTTTTCTTTGTAAGATTTCAATTTTTTCGTCTGATATAGATTTGTTTACTTTTATTTTTATTATATCTGGTGTAATTGCTATTATATTTTTTCCTGAATTTATGATTTCGGATGTTTTAAGCTTTAATGGTTCTGGCAATATTTCACATTCGGTTACGTTTTGGGTTGGAGTAAATTGTTGAGGCTGGTTACTTTTGGTGCAATCTTGGGGCTTTTTCTTTCCTTTTAGAACAACTCCTTTATAAGGAGTGGGAATTGTGACATCCTCTGATGAATCATCATCGTTTACATATTCTTCTTCACTTTTTGATGTGCTAAGAGAGATATATACGGAATATAACAAATTGATATAACCAGGTATGCTTATAAAAAAGCTTATTTGTACAATTGATACTTACATGGATTCCGTAAGTGAAGGTTTCTCTGTAATTAATTAAAATGTTTTTATTTAAGGTCCGGCATACACATATACATTTTAAATGTCGGTAATATATATTTACCTTTTATCTCAAAGATGGATGAATAAATGTGTCGTTTTAATAGAGATATTTGATTTCTGAATCTGTCAAACATTGAAAAGAGTTAGCAAAACAAATCACTAAAAAGTTAAATATTCATTTTATTAATAAAAGACAAAATACATACGCTTTTACATTTATAAGTTCCCGCACGTTCAGAAGTTTATCAAAACTGCATAAGTTAAAAGATTTGTGTTCGAAATTGTCGTTAACACTAAAAGAGATATAGAGAATATAAAGATTCTGGCTACCTGCTTACTTGTTTTTTTATTAAATACTGTAATATATAGTACATATATAATATGATTAATATTAAGGTAAGTTTATAGATGTCCTAATTTAACCCTTAGAGTAGTTACATACAAAGTAAACAGCAGTTTATTTCATTTGAATACCTTTTATATGAAGAGATTTGGAGCTCTTTTCCTTCGATATCCCTCACGATAGCTTCGTCAAGTGTGCTGTATAAAACGTGGGAATAATTGCCAATAACGAACTCGCCCTTTGGCCCAACCGTCGATTGAGTAGATACTGTAATTTTTTAAGGTGCAAATTGGTAAGATCTATGGTTTATGCAATTACATAAGGTTGGACTGGACAGTTATGATACCATATTTTAATATAATAGGATTAAGTAGAGTAGCGTTCCTGAGAATTATGTTGGAAGAAGGCAGAAGTTTAGCGGTTGTCGCACTCGAACGACAAAATTCACATTCCCAAATAAAATTATAAAAAACTAGTGACCCGTCCCAGCTTCACTCGCGTAGTAGAGTTTATATTTACTTACATTATTGTTCTCTCTTACGTGCATCCGGTCGTTACCTAGTTGCAAAAACTAGCAATTTGATACATCTATTTCAAAGGACGATTGAATGAATATGTTGAATTTAACTATTTAATTTCTCGCCCAATTTACAACAAAACTGCAACAAATATGCACCAAAACCAGCCTCAGAAATTAATCTACCGATTGTTGAAAACTGTGAGAAAATCCGTCCAGTACTTTTTAAGTTTATCGCGAACAGGCAGACAGACGGGCGCGACGGGGGACTTTGTTTTATAATAATATTTAGAGATATATCGTGCAATACCTCATGAAGTATGCAGGCATGATGCAATTCTAAGTTTTGTTTCCCTTAATTAATGTAGCTTAAAGAAAACTAACAACTTCAATGCAGGCTAACTACTTATGAAACAAAATTTTCTTAAAAAAATAAATCAAAGTAAGAAATCTTAGTCAGAGCACGTTTGCTTACCTGTGCATGAGGATCCATTGCAAATTCGGTCATCATCTTCATCTTTTTCCTAGACAATAAAGTTTACATAAAAGCGGAAGAATATTAGAATACTTTGAAATATTTTGTAATAATCTGCAAGATAAGGAAAAGAGAAAGTACAAACATTTTTTAGTCGCGGTGTTTGATGTCTCTCATGTTGGAATTTCTCCTCGTTAAAAAAATACCTGCAAAAATTTAAATAAAAAACTGCTTAATCCCCGCTATATCCAAAACGAACAACTTCGCTGAAATATCTTTGGAGAAAGTTGGTACTAAGGGAAAATTGTAATGATTTGTCATAAAACTTTTTTCTATTAGATTTATAGAAATTATTATACTACGTAATATTAGGTGTATTTTTGTTTGAAGTACGTGTGAAATAAAATGTTCTTACTCGTTGCTGGGCATGTGGGCTAGCCCATAGTATCTTATACATCTTGAGATACAAAATTCTGCACCTCTTATATTCACTGAAAGAATAATACGTAAATATTTTATTGTAAGTGACTATAGCGCAGTTACCTACAGAGGAGGTATTGATTTCTGAAAATTCTAATTAAATTGTCATAACTTCGTAAATACCAATGTCAGCTATAGTGACTTCTCATCAATTAATGTAAACTTAAGTTTCCTTTCGTTGATAAGTCGGAGAAGACCATTAAGAACGTCAGTGGCTAAAAGGGAGGTTGCGCCGTAGTTATTGCGCATGGATGTACCTACAAAGGAGCTGATAATCGTAGCAAACAAATAGCTCGTACTGGTTTTAATACTATAGGCGTCCAATATAACATTAATGGGAACAGAGTAAATGGAAGTTAATCACGCGATATTTTTGGTTAACACTAACAGATCCCCTTCCTTTCCAAATCCTGGTAAACGGAAGCTTCCACGCCGACAACGGCAGCCAGCCTCTGGACGAAACTTTCTGTCGGTGGTGGTGTAGATTTTCTGAAACGCTGCATCAGTTTTCGACAAAAGGTCGATTTGATATACCGTTCTCCTAATGAAATATATTTATTTGTTTAAAAATGAAACGGAATATACTTAAATGAAATTATTTTGAAGAGGCTAGGGACACTTATAAATCTGTTACATATATTTTAGAACAGTATACCAAATAAGGCATCGTCCGTCTTTTCAGTCTTATTTTCACCTGTACTTATTTTTTTACGTATCTCAAATATGATGTAACCCGAACTGACAGAGGCTAGAACTTTATTTCAACCGGGGAGGTGCGACCCACGCCATGAAATTGCCTTAATCGCCGCGAAAAAATTTTTACGTTTCAGTAGGAGAGGTGAGGTTACCGGCCACATTTATAATCGAGGCGACCATCTTAGCCTTCAGAAGTCGCAACACGTCTACTAATGATCTTAAATAAGACTTCGATACTGTTAAAGATTGTATGTAAATATCGAAGGGCTGCAGAAACTACTTTACATTATTACCTTGCATGCTTGTTTGAAACTCTTCTGTCACACACATCTACATAAAACCTGTAACTTGATAAATATGCAGTTGAAACTGTGTGATACCACTTGCTTGTACCTATATAAAGTAATAAAAACCAATACCACGAGGAATCTTTTTCCGTGGGAACATAACATAATTTCCTGTGCAAGTGCATTCGGTGTCTGGACATGTGCACACCTTGACCTTTGGATCTTTCCATTCAATGTAATGGACGTTACCAGTTTGAGGTGTCTACAAAATTTTATGTATATTATTAAATTAGCAGGATATTGCTTTACGTAAGGTATCGTTGACTAATGTAATACCAGAAAAGGCATGTCTTCTGTTATGAGTCTATTTGACTTTGTATTATTCTTGCATGGTGGGGACAGGCTACAATTGATGCTGATGAATAGGACCTATTTATTTATAAATCTTACCAAACTTTTATAGGTATTTGCTTCAGGAACCCATCTATACTTCGTAGACTCTTGCAGTCTCCTTAACACTTCGTCCGTGCTATATTCTTTTTTAGGTAAGGGCTTGCCAATAAGTTTCTCATATTGATCGGTAAACCAGTCTTTTTCACGCCTATCGTCAATATTGCTATTGCCTTCACCTGTAACCTCATTGCCCACTTTAAGTCTGAACTTCTTCTTAAATCTTCTTTTTTTGGACATATAAGATATAATAGGGTTTTTCTTCTTTTTATTTGTTTGGGACATTATAGAAGTTAATTTAGACTCTCCATTTCGTTTCCATTCAAGATTTATATGATAATTGTCATACGTTTGTAAGATTTTCGTTATTTTTTTTTATGAGAGATACTTTGCAGATACAATAATCCTATGCTATACTATGCTATGTAGGTACAATAAATAATCTCAAAAAATTAGGGTTAAGGTTTGAAAAAATTACAAAAGTTTAGTAGATAGATACGTAACATTAATTGATTACATTTGATCATTTTGTTCTTGTCGCTTAAAAGTAGGCAGGTAATTATAATCTACTTTAAGTATCTACATGTATAAAGACAAACTAAGGTATTCTTTTAAATATATAGGTAGTAGGTAGATTATGAAAATAATACCAGGGAATATGTAACTTATTTTATCAATACAATGTCAATTTATTAGCCACACTTTAATTTATATTATTACCCATCACGTATATACATACGTTACATATACATGACACCAGTATTGTCAAACGCGTGTAAATATATTGGATAGATAATGTTAAAACAATAATTGGACGATAGATAAATAGTCATCGTTTAAATAGAACATTAAAAAAAATATATTAATCGAAAATCTCAGTCAAAAATAAAGATGCTATTCATATTATGTACACACTGGTAGATTAAGGTAGTCGACAAAATAACTATAAGCACTATATTTTAGATTAATGTATTAGAGGTGGGAGAACCATAGTTCGACCAGGGATGTACCACCACCGCCTTCGCAGTCCTCCGTAAAACATTATTTGTGTTTCGATTGGAGAGATGCGGATGCCGGCTACACTTTGAAACGAGGCGACTATCTTAGTCCTCAGGAGTAGCAATGTATCTACGTCCGAGCTAGTGACAAATGTCCATGGACGGCAGTAATCATTAACCGTGAGATGGACTGCACTTGTTGCTTTGTTTGCTACTTCAATTCTATCAAAAATACTTTCTTTATTTTTCATTGCTCCGGTTTCAATCTCAAAAAAAGTTTCTAATATTATAAATTTATTAATGGGGAACGAAACGTATTTGTCAGCTGTCTATAAGTTGGTAAATGTGCCGTCATTGTCAACAAATAACATTGACAGTTTGAGTTCAGATTTTTTTAGGTTAAATATTATTATAATTAATCAAAATAATCAAATAATCGTTCTATTTAAGACGAAATAAAGCAGATGTGACGTTATGAAATAATGGAATTCCATACAAATAAACTCATCAGTATATATATGGTAGCCATTTAAAAAAGGATTCCTACAGAGTATTCATATCAGTGTGGTTGACTTTGAGAAAGTTCAATGTTTAACACTTCAACCGTAACATAAACCTAATATGAACGCGACAGAGTACAAGAGATACCATGAATCTTTTATGGAAAACAACCACGGGTCGTCGCTACTGCATACGATTATGTGTATATTTTATACAGTTCAATGTTCTTTCAAAATTTCTGTAGAACGTCGGAACAAATCTGAATTGATTCAGTATGCTTATGAGTATGTCGTTCTTGTATTACCAATGATCTTCGCCCATACAGTGATACCAGGCTATCTAGGAATACTTATTTTTATTGATACTATATATTTAATGTATAAACTATCAAAACTTTTAAGTAAAACACAAGTTCAGAAAGCATTACAGTGTAAAAACGTATTTAAAACTAAGAGAGTATTGGCAATATCCTATATGAGAGGTTTGACATACCTGATCACAGTATTTAGTATCCTGGCAGTAGATTTTAAGGACTTTCCTAGATACTTGGCTAAAACAGAAAATTTTGGTTACAGTTTTATGGACACTGGTGTCGGTCTGTTTGTATTGATGAGTGGGCTTGTTCACAAGACACTAACTAAGGATAATTTTGTATCTGTCTTAAAAGGAAATTTGAAATTTATGACTGTTCTAGTAGTTCTTGGTGTTGCAAGATATGTATCAGTAAAACAATTGGATTATCAGGAGCATGTGACTGAGTATGGTGTGCATTGGAACTTCTTTTTCACTTTGGCTGCTTGCAAATTGATTTCTTCCATTTTGTTATCATTTTTTAACCAGCCTGCATGGTTAAGTATTTTTACAATAAGTGTACACGAGTTCTTGTTACACTATTATTTACAAAATTGGGTATTTAGTGACACTCCAAGAATTTCTTTTGTAGATGCGAATAGGGAGGGCATTTCTTCCAGTCTTGGTTACGTTTCAATGTATTTGTTTGCTGTGCACATAAAACAGGAGTTAAGTGACCAATCTGTTCAAAGATACAAATTACTAAAGAAGCTTGGCTTAGGCGTTGTACTATTTATTATTTTATCTTATATTGCAAATTATTGTAAGCCTACATCTAGGACATTAGCTAATGCGAGTTACTGTATATATATTATAACAATTTTTATTCTTGTTATGACATTAATGTACATTTTAGAAGCACTATCGCAAGACAAAGAGACTGATTTCTATTTTGAAGTTCCATTGATTTTAAGTAATATAAATAGGAATGGATTAGTATACTTTTTGATTGCAAATGTAAGTACTGGAATAATTAATATGTCAATTCAAACCTTCTTAGTGCCTACATTCTCTACATTTGTTATACTTAATATTTACATGATATTTACTGTAACATTAACAGTTTATTTAAACAAGATGGGTTTGTCAATATAAAAAAAGAAAAATATTAATAACAAAATAGCTTTATTACACAAAAAAAATCACAAATTTGTAAATAATATACAATATCATTGTTATACACTATTTGGAGTATAAAAAGGGCTATAGCTATGAAGTATGTTACAGTATTTTATATAATTAGAAGAAGATATTACATGTTAATATTATTTTTATAAGATAAAGGATGTGCAAAATAACATTAGTTTGGTTAAACATAGCACATCAAGATTCTTTGGTAAGTAATGTAACCATGTGTGGTGTGAATATGTTGTGTAGACTGTGATGATACCAGTCTGTGGAGTAATCTGTTATGTCATAATTTATAACCCATTATACTAATATTGTTGTAAACTAATCTTACATATCACTACTTAACTAATTAATATATAAATTAAAGCTTGAAAGAAATGCAAACATGATCATATTCCAAGATGAGAATGACTTTTGAATTGCATAGTGAAAATGATGAGGTTAACACTGACTAAACTTATATTTATATTGAGTTCGCGTTGCGGGCGCGCCATTAGATTTGTATGAAAACAACAACTGTGTGTAAGCCGCATGCGTGTTACGCAAAGTAAAACACAGCAGTTATGTTTCCTGCAGTTAAAGTGTTAATGTCGTTTTATATTATGCTTATTAATTATATTATTTTATTATGAAAATAA
The DNA here is from genome assembly GCA_018251015.1 of Phocides pigmalion okeechobee. Lineage (NCBI taxonomy): Eukaryota > Metazoa > Arthropoda > Insecta > Lepidoptera > Hesperiidae > Phocides > Phocides pigmalion. The sequence continues at coordinate 20,378 of DWON01002274.1, forward strand.
GATTTGTTAATATTGACCACGTAGTTGCCTTCTACAATATACCAAAAATAAATGCAATTATTTTAATTTGATATTTCATTCCCAGTATTGTATAATTTTAGGCGATTTTAAAAATTAAATTAACTTTGTAGATACCTACAGTATAGTGTGTACTAAAATATACCCTTGTTCTTTTTTAATCAAAACTATCCTATAAAAGTAACTAAAATTGCAGTGATCGATTGAGTAAAAACTGCAATAATACTGGTACAAAAATTACAGTAAAGATATTGAACAAGATTACTTAATATATTACCAGAGGAAGTTATAAATTGAATGTCTCAAAATAAAACATAGTATGTTATTTTCAAAATTATGTCTGACTTTTTTATGTTTTGAAATGCTTATAGATATTATGAATCTAAAGACCCATAGAGAAAACGGGCTAAAAATTGCATTGTATATTGTCAAAAATCTAATTAAACCTTAACTAAATTTGATGTAAAAGAGGTATGCCATCATCACGTCTGTCGAAACGCATAGATCTGGAAAATATACGTCTTATCCAAACAATAAAAATAAATAGAAGTAGGACAATACTGATGAACAAATATGTATAGAGATGGGGAAACCTTTGAGGTGACCAAAATACTGTGTACCTGATGTACTGGTTGTGGTTTTCTGAAACAACAAGAAATGATGTTGTATACATAACTTATTGTGGCGACTTTCCGCAACTCGACAAGAGATGGCGCCACACGATCCTGAATCACGCTATCGAAGTTTTCTAAA
>DWON01002275.1:0-21146 GCA_018251015.1 Phocides pigmalion okeechobee
GTACTTTAAATGTAATGATGCTCGCATGACGTCATAACAATAATAAACTTCCACCTCGGAAACATAAAAAAATCCATTAGCTTGCAAAAACAACTTACTCTCGTAATTTTATCTTAATTGAATATCGATGTTAACATATTTTTTTACTTACTAAACAAAAAATACTAGTATAAAATTCAGTCTATCCATTAAATTAGTCGAGGATCATTGAATACAAGAATTTATTTCCTTGTTCCAGGTGCCAATAGAGCTAACAAAGAGGCTTGATGAAATAAGACTGTTAGAGTCACGCAAATCTGCGAGGTTAGCTGATGTAGACACAGATTTCGCAAGGCTTGCCGACATGGCCGGCGACCGCCGCCGCGCCTCTGCCACCATCGAAGTGCCAGCACATCACATGCAAGGGTGAGTAACATATATATACACCGCTTCACAAACACATCAATAAGATAACTTAATGTAGTTGCATTACATCACCTTCCGGGCGAAACTATTCACAGTGATTACTCGTATAAAGTATGAGCCAAAATTAGTTACTCACGTTATCCAATATTCTCACTATTGATAATCATAGTGTCGTTTTCTTCAGATCTAAACTAATAATAAAAGTAAGTAGTTCATATGTCTCGTTAAATAAACAGGACATTAGATACCGAACCTTGCAATAAGCCTAATACATATTTTCGAATTACAATAAACATATATTTGTATATATTACATGTTTGTATTGTTTGCTTCATTAAGCATAACCGCATCATAGATTCATCACATTCTGTAGATCTTAAACTAAATAGTGAGACCAAAATTAACAAATATTGGCTTAATTTTACCTTGAATTAGCTGCTTACCTCGCCACCAGCAAGGAAGGCCGGCACATTTCTATTGCAAACAGACTAGCCTTGTAATAACTCCCTTATCTATTTCACGACCTCTTTTGTATATTGACTGTCAGGCGATGGAGGTATTCTGTTAATCCCCTAACATATGTAATGTTTTGTGCATCGGTTGTCAATCAGCGTATCGATTGACCTCGCTTCGTCGGTGGTACAACATTTCGTACGTGTTAGAGTGTATTGTGGTGGATTGCCTTGTGGGTGTAATCGCTCACGAACGTGCATCGGTGGAGTGGAGCCGGGCGCGGGCGAGCGTTGCGAAATCAGCACCGAACACGTTAGAAACTGGATGGAAGTGTTAGCACGGAGTACGAGCGTGTCCTTGTCACACTTGCCTACATTCTGTGGCTGCCTCCCGCACGCCCCTCCTCTATTGGGCCTCAGAGAGGGACAGACAATGCAATATAGAGTGATTAAAAAATTCAGTCTTCTAAATAGCTATTCTAGGTACATTATCTATTTAACATATTCCGGAAAAGCAGCGTTCTCATTATTATGATAATAGGAATGGTTTATGATAATTTGATATATTTTATAGTAATTTTGAATAACTTTCGAGTTATGGTGTGAAACTGTTTCTTTCTACAGATCTTAGTATATAGATCTTGCAGTTTTATAGTGTACTGAATTGAAACCGGAACAAACAACATTAAATGGCTGTCGCGACGTGACGCTCGGCGCAGCAGTTTCACTTTTCATTATGCCCGCGGTGAGAGGTGAGACCTCTACTCTCGGTCCAAATTTCACAACAGTTGCCGAAACAAACGCACAAGGAATTATCTACCGGATTTACTCACGAACACTCAACAATCTCTATAAAGATTACATCGACATCGTGGTCAAAACAATGTAAAAATTAAAGTAGTAGATGAGATCGTCTCAGTGCCCTATCACGTAAGAGTAAAAACAAGGAAAATCATCTCATATATACAATATGCCAAACATAAAATAGGAATTTACGTACCTTATTCAAAACCATTGTAATTAAGTAATTATTACTTAACGAGTTTAAAATACTCTATAATGAATAAATTAATAAATAATCTCTAAAAACCCTAATATGTGAAATCCATTTAGTTTTTGTAAAAATTATACATATATTACTATTATGTTAAAATGAATTGCATTTTTTCATTGCCCCAAATGGTTAAAATATTTTTTTACTGAACCTAACATAGTAGATTCGTGATTGGAAGAAATTTCGCAATCACGTTACTGGGCCATGGCAAAGTGAAAGCTTCCTAAGTTTAATTTTCCTTTGATACGACAGTCTACCAACACACCACGTAACAGTCTCAATTGTTGCGCTCAGCAAGAGCCACTACTTCTCTTTTTCATACCTCTAATCTAATGACTAGTCTATCAAAAACTTTTGTACAGTTCGCTAAGACTTATTTTTTTTCGCAAAGAAACTTTCTACAGCTTGTGTTACCTCACACAGTGCAGATGTGGAAACAACTTAAATGGCGAAAAACCTTGAAACAACCAAATACTCCTTTAGCATACTAACAACGTAGTTAAACTCATGAACAGAAACATTTTAGCATTCAATTCTAAAAACAGACTATATTACAATGAAAAATAAAGCCGAATATGCCTATGACATGAATCAACAAAATTCAAAGATGGCGCCGCCTTCGCCCGGTACTTGTGCGGCCGCCATGACACAGTGACCCAGTTTTAAAATGGAACGGCACGCTAGAAAAGAGCTGCATACAGTGATGCGAGCAAATACCATACGGGTACATCAAATATTTACAAATATATTCAAAAAATGATAGTTACCTTGAGTATTATCAGCGAATTTAGTTCAAAAAAGCAATTACACGCGGGTATTATCCACAATTTAAAATAACTGCAGGTCAAATAAATTTTCGTGACAAATGGAAAATGTAAATTTGCGTTTAGTGGCGTTAGGGTAAGCTAAATACATTTCTGATTGTTATCGCTTAATATCCAACAAATATAAAAGCCACATTAAGTTTTATAACAAATTCTACATTCTGCTAATCTGCTCTAAAATGAATTTTATTTTTAGTACTTCACTCCTTTTGTATTTTAGCGTAAGAAAAAATCTTAAATTTGATTTCTTAATCCATGCGACATTTTACGTTTACTCATATTCATACTTCAGTTATTTCTAATTAAAAAATAGTACTCTGTATACACAAGTGTGATTAATATTTACATAGCACCATGAACCAAATTAATACGGTGTTGCCATTTTGCTCCACGTCCTCCGGTACTTTCTCAGTCGGGCAGTAGGGCGGCAGTACAACCCGCATTTTGATGTCGCAACACTGCGCATTGCAACGGTTTATCTCTCCTTTCAATTCTTGCTTTACATTTACCATGTTGTTAAAATTCACGTTGGAAGTTACAGTTTTATTACTTTTATTTATTTATTCTTTAACAGAATTCTTCGGAAGTTAATCGTTAATTACAAGGTATTTTTTGTGGGTGCACGAGAAAAGGAAAAGAAAATTTCGAAAATATCGAATATTTACCATAAAACCTAAAAAACGACAGAAGAAAATCAATTTTGGTAACATTTGCAAAAAAATATAGTTTTTTTTAGTAGTTCTAAATTATCCAACTACACAAAATTGTGGACTTATAACCTTCGTGAATTAACGTGCCCCAAAAACAGAAGTAACGAAAAAAGGCTTGGGTTAACATATTAACAGACTGTAGAACTATAGCTATACCACGAAATTGACGCCGCTTTCCCCTCTTTCCCTTTTACACGCACTAAAATATTTCTTACGTTTCGTTTTGGTCCTCAGGATCGGTAATCGTTCAGAAATTTTGTCCTGTTCGAGGTTGGGTTTGCCTGTCTATGGATGCAGCAATCATAATATCAATTTAAATATAAAACAAGTTTATAAAAAGAATTTGTGAATTCACTTTATATTTATTGAATCCGAATATTTTACTGGCTATCGTATGCTAATAAAATATTTGAGTAGCACAAGAGTTGACACTGATGGCCGCATACCAACCTATTAGAGGTCCTATTACGGTGGAATTCATACTGTCAGTGCCACTGTCGTCAAAACGCGTCGTAAATAATTATGAGCGAAATCGACCTTGCTTGAATCGCCTTTACGTATGCCTTTGAAAATCAGACCAAAATTCTCGCACTCACGGTGAATAGTAAACAAAGACAAATGAACGTTGGTACATACATTTTATAGTAGATACTTGTATACATTGAAAATTTCTTACATTCCTTTGTTTGATTTTTCCTGACAGAATGATTAATACATTTAATTGTAATAACCTAGAAAACAATTAAATATTTGCGTACTAAGTATTTAATTTCAAACGCAAACAATAAAAATATACTCTTTTATTTTCATGTGTTTAATTAACATTCATTATTATATAAAATTACGATTAAATATATAATTGAGGAAGCAGTAGGCAATTTTTCGCATGTTATTTTTACATATTGTTAATGAACTTTTATTGTAAACAATGAAAGATAAGCTGATAAACTCTACAACTTATGCTACGCAAATTCTTGAGGAGTGGAAGAAATATTTCATTGACACTTTTGCGCAACACCAAAGAGAAGGAACGCGGTCCGTCGGCGGTGGGGAGCCACTTTCTCGGCGAATACACGTTTGCTTTCGTTGGTACTGTTAAGGCCCGTTAGCTCATTTGGCAGGTGCAGGTATGCCGACTTCGTCTAGAGAAAGTGTTACACAAATAAGTGTATTCAATATTATGCAAAGTTCGTTACCGTGTACAAGCACTGTACATTGTGTATGACGTTAACTTCAGCCATCAACTTATCGTTTCTTTGAAAATGACGCATGCAACAATGAGTTGCACACGATTCTTCGTTCGAAGCGGCGTTGACTTTCCATCGACCTATCTTGAGGTTATTCCACCGATCACGAAACAAAAAACTCTTCGGGTGTAGAGGTAATTACACTTTTGTAAAGAACTCAATATTTTACTGCAGAATTCTCTGAACCAGCTAGTCATAAAAAGAGATCGGCGCAGCGTTGCAGCATAGCTAATTACACACATAAAAAAGAAACGTTTGTTATTAAGTACCTGTGTTTAAAAAATTGGTGTATTATTTCGTGAAGTGTAGTTTATATTATTTCTTGTTTAATAAAAAGACGACAACAAATCAACGTCGACATTTAAAACTTACCACTTACTAACTAAAGTAAACAGTAATCTCGTCAATGATAATTTTACTGTAAGATTATTAAAAAAAACAATATAATGGATAACTTTTTTCATTTATTTAATGTATAGATGCATTTTTAAAAGTGTTATTTACAATTTACTTCTACGTATTATTAAATATAATAATATACAAAGTTAAACACTTATGAAAAATTAATAACCTGTTATAACAGGTTTATAATCTGTTAATTCTTAACAATAATATAAATAGCCAAACAAAAACTGAAAACAAGGCAGAATTAAATTACATAATGTAAACATGTGGCTGCATTCTAAATTGTTAATATTTCATAAATAAATACTATTGAGTCATTCACAGATCCATAATTTTTACAGTATATCTGTATCAAGGTGTAGAACTTTACTTTGAAATTGTCTATAATAAAAAATTGTACACAAAAACCTAACTGGCAAAGTTGTTAAGAAGAAAAAAACGCAGCAGAACCGATGAGGTCACCCTGAGGAGAGCGGGGCCTGCGTATAGTCGTGCTAGCTCAATCGCACTTTTTATATCCATTAAAATGCCGCGACCTACGCCAACTGCCTGCCAAATGTTACTTGCTCACTGAACGACTTCTCTCGGATAATCTAAACAATAATTTTTAATTATCTGTACGTTGTGATAGATACTATAAACTACAAATCTACCTACGCCACTGAGATTTAATCATTATACGACATTGACGGAATTGTTATCGCTAGCAAATGAAAAATCTTTGTCTTATTTTGATTATTGTGTTGAAATACACTACGTGTATATGTAATTGTGGCTAATTATTTGTTCGTATATATTTCATCTTACACTAACCTATTTAAAGATTAAAATTATAATAATTTATTATTTGAAAATGATTGGTTTGGTTTGTTTGTATGTACGTTCTGCATAGTTATATATTAGAATTCGTGTTATAATGAATCATTTTGACACTTCAATGTTCCATGACTAATATTACGAGAACATTGTCCATTGTTTCTCTGAAATACAGACAGTGACGTCGTATGTTTAAAGCGTTTTGAAGAAGAATCGTTTGTGTAGGACAGTACAATACAGTAGGACAGACTAAAACAGTGGTCTTCGATATACTTAATTAGTTAAAAAGGGTAATGAACTTTAAAATTTCATCAGCTTTTCTTTGTTTTGATATATCTACGTAGACATCGGGAATTTCTTTCGCGGCCTTTTCTTGATACCCTGTTTTAACTTGCTTGTAATGTAATGAATGCTGAATATTGTACAGACCCTAAGTAGGTACCTACAAAGTTATGTAACTGAATTTATATAGCAAGAAATATTTAACACACCATGGTTCAATACCCGTATGAAGCACTGAAGTCGCATGGCAACAAGCGGCAAGGTCGCGCTCAATGTTAAGCGGATACTAAGGCTGTAGCCACACTGAACAGGTGATGGCGACGCGGTAACGATTCTGTTATAACATTAAACCTTTAAAATATATGTATATAATAATGCGTACAGATGCTCTACAACAGATACAAACAGGGGCGAGAGGGCAGTAGATGACCTTTGAAATTGTTGCTATATAAACAGTAATTAGATATACTTCAATGCAAGAAAATTCTACTAGAATACTAGCAAACGAAAATACTAAAACTTTTCATCACTTTTAAAATCAATTATTTTAACATTATCTATTGCCAACTAAAAAACTGTAAACCTAAAAGTAGCATTAAACTTGTGTAATTTGCACTTAAACTAGAAACTAACCTTTTTCTTTATTCCAAGTAATGAAATCTGGACCTAAGTACAACATTATACCTTTGTTATATTTATCCCTGACAACGTGTGTTCAGCTGCTGCCGGCGACCGTGGAACGAATTAGATACATACAACTGTAACATTAAGATCAAAATCTTTTTAACTTAATCATCATGATTACATGCAAACAAACACAATAAACGTGAAATTTATTGTTTTATACTTATTATAATTTGAAACATAAAAAAATATTATTATAAAAAAGCTACATTTTATTTCAATGTAGATTTTTCCACTAATTAGAAGGGCCATGAAAATGTCTAAACCATGGCGCGTCCGAAAATAAAGTCGCAACCCTGAAGCCACGTGAGCGAAATGACATTGGCATTCAACTACGCTCTTCACAAAAACATTATAACCTTGCCCTTTGGTTTTATAAAAAAACCTGAATCAATAACGTTTCCTTTACTTTAAAGTAGTTACGTACATTTTACATTACATTTACTTTAACGCAGATGTACTTACGTAATACTCGTTATCTTGGCTTGATATTCACTAGTACCAATCTCCAAGATTTATTTTAGCGTTGGAAACATTTATCTCAGGCAGGTAACACATTACCCAACGCTTATCGTGAGCTAAATAAATAACTGCGTAGCACAGATATGCCTATCAGAAATTAAATATCAACATAAACTACGTTACTTGGCTGTATCTTTTTTTGTACAAAGTACTAATAATTATATACGTCATCACATTTTTATCTGAATTATACAAGGACATTATTTTATTGGTAGATATGTGTAAAACATGAAGAGTTTCTTATCACAATTTACAATAACTAACTGTATTTGATGTAAACTTCGTAATTAATCACGACATTGACGAATATCTATGTTACTCCAAATATTGCTGGACACGAACATTGCAATTATTTGTACTACTTGCCTACCAAATTCACATCTCACAAATAAATATATTAATTAAAAAAATAACCAATATCTTAGTACCTGTTGTCTTTTATTTCCAAATTACATGGCGGAACAAATAAATAGACTTTTAAAATTTGAAATGGCAAAAGAGCACTATAATGATCACTATGGGCCATATGACATAACGTGAACTTTGTAATAATCTGTGGTAGTACCGCCATGGTCGAGCCAAAAGTATTTCTACTATATTTAAAATAAACGTGAGTAAATAATATTTCATAATCCTCTTAGACACGTGAAGTAACGAAAAAATGACGTTACTGAAAGTTATTACCTATCACATTGAACCGTGAAACGCGCGGCCGCCTCGCCGTAGTGTGACCTACAATTATCTGTTCGGATCGACCTGTGGAAGGTCGCATGTGGGGTGAACACACCTTGTAACTATCTGGGGTGCGTTCGTACGCCTACCGACATTGTACGCAGATTTTTCACATAAGTTATAAAGATTTTAGCGAGAATACGTCTCTAAGTTTAATTTATAGGTAATCCTATGTATTTCTTATATCTTCTAAAGATAAGAGAAGAAAGAAGATCACTTTCTTCTCTTTATAAGAAGTCTCTTTTTTATCAGAAATTTAACAATTTATAAGGCATTTGGTTCTGGTAACTGGTTGCGTTAAACACCCAAAACCCTAGCCAGTTGGAACAATTGACGTCATAAAACTTGATAACTGATATTGTAAAAATATACCTATTTGGATATAAATGGTAGGTTTGTACCGCATAACCCCGGTCTTTGTATCTGAGCGAGTCAAGTCAACGCCCTAAAAGTCGATGCCTAGCGGAGTACATCTACCGTTAACCTCCAGAATTTTCGACAGTGCATGGCTGGGGATCACGAACCCTTAATTGAGTTTTCCTTACGCGTATATTAACATTGAATTATAAATCTCTTGTTTGAAAATTAGTTTTGTTAAGTTGTAAAAATTCGGAAGTCTTCTGAATTTTAAGTAGGCATATTTTGAAATCGTTAATATTTCACATTAAATCAAACTATATATTGTGGTGCGATAAAAATAATTAAAGTACTTATATTTGCTAGTTTGACGTAAAAACTAACTAGAAATTTAATTAGAAAATATATCGCAAATATTTCATAAGTTAACATTCAAGAAACAGCAAGCGTTTAAAAAGCAATTACTAATTAATATTAAATATATTGAAACAACTACCTATGTACAAAATCTGATATGAATGTCGTCAATTACGTATTTCGCGTCACCTGTGTTTACACATCACTGTTGATTTTTGAATAGCATTTGCGTCACTACTACTCAATTGTACTATTAATGATTAATATAAAAACATTGCTTGATTTCCGTTATACATAATAGGCACATGACGCTCATACACAAATTATGTTTTCATCAATAAATTGACCGTTACAACGATACGACGATGTCGAAGATTAATTGCACAAAAATGCGAAAACGTCAAGTCGTAACTAGTTTTATGTAACTTCCATCTAGTTATGGTGATAACTACCTCAATAAAATTAAGCGCACTTATATTTTTTTGTTCCAAATACTTTAATAAATCTAGTCTTAGAGTAGTGACAGTAAATTAAAAAGATATGTGGATATTTCTTGACCTCGAGTGAGTCAGAGACGAACGAACCTTTGTTTAATGAACCGCGGGGTGATCGGCCAGACGCGCGGGATCACGGGCCTGTCCTTACGCAACTTATCCAAATATTCTGCTCTGGAGTATACATCGCACTTGCGTAATAGTCAAGTGATCGACACTTCTAGTCTCTTCAGTCCTGATAGGATTCATTCAATCCTGCTTCATGATATATAGTTATTTTAAACAGACTATTAAATATATACATATATTACATCAAATAAAAATATTAATTTCATCTCCCAGAGACAATATAGTAAAATTAAAATTCTTGGTTTCAAATCTAGATAGCCTGAATATAATTCTGAAGCTGATAATGATGATGACATGAACATCGATGACAAAAATGCTTTTTAATGCACACCCACACTTATTGAATGCTAAAAATACACGAAAATAATAATATTAATACAGAATAAATGAAAAATATAAATAAATTAAAACGCATTTATGTATCATAAATAAAGTATTGCTTATAAAATCTCTTAAAACTTTAAACGTTATGTAACATCGTTAACATTTCCACTACATTACTATGTATAATGCTAATACTCCGAACTGAATATTAAACATTCTTGAAATGGTTAATGGCTCGACTATTGATTTTTAATACACTTGCCCGCAAGTAGAGCGAGAAAAAAGCACTCACACCTTTGAAACCAAATACGTTCACTTACAATAAGGCTGAATATTTGTAATAATGGACATTATTTTTAATTTTTGAGCTTACAAGGCGCTTTGGCCAACATCCCAATTTATTGTAAAAATCTCAATTGACCTAACTTTTTTCCGAGAAAGTTAAGAAATCTTGAGTAAATTACGAGAGGATAACATGGAAGTAACACGTCATTCGCATTTTGGATTACCGGATTCACAGATGACTGTCATAATGACACATATTGTGTAAATGTTTTTATCTGCCACATATTACGGTTCATAAGAAATAGTAATTTAGAGGTAGGGCAGCAATGAATTAAGTCCTTCTGAATCTTGATACAGGGATATTGCATCCCACAAAGCGGTCTTATCTCGAAATAGAGACTTCTTCCAATGAACCTTTGGGTATAAATGTAGAAAAAGAGAAAACTAAATAGAGGTAGGCGGAGCAGGGTACACAAAATGAAATATAATAATCTATATTGACGTACATATTTTATCTTTTACAGATCCCGCAAACGTGGTCCTAGCAGTTCTTGCGACCTGGGCTACGGTGAAAGAGATGACCAGATGAACGAGTGTAACGCCGCTCTCGTTCTCATGTCGCTCAGCTGCTCGCCCAATTCTCCACGTCCAAGTAAGTCCTCAACCTCTAGGCCATTGAACGAAAAATTACAATGCGTCAACCCCGACTGGATAGACCTGTATATCTTATAAAACGTTTGCTGTGATTTGTGAATAGATCAAAAGTTTGCCAATGGTTTGGACATGTTTAAAACTCAATTTATTTATTGTGCCTATATTATGTTTTTTTCTATTTTTACATCACATTGTCATATTATATTATAGTAAATCTTATTTATTGTGACTTATACGTAACTTAAATGTTTTTCCGGAAAAAAGTAACGTATATGTATAACCTCTTTCTCGGGAACGACATTTTATTTTTCTGCTCATACATTTCACAAAAACAAATGTTTTCATACAAATAATTAAAGTAATTTCGATTATGAAACACCATCTAATGTGAATGAATACGACGTGATATTAAAATCGTTTGTATTTCAGTTTGATGTTAACAAATAGATTCACGATTGCGGTAGGAATGACAGTGCTAACAGATAGCTCAACAGATGCCAAGGCAAGGTCACTACATTTGTAGGCTTTTTATAAAATGTATCACATAATAAGACTGTCTACATTTTATATCTCTACCTAATGACATGCATAGGTCAGTCGATCAGCTAGTTTTTAATTTATTCGTAATATTTGCCACAACAATAAAGAAGTTTTATTTCAACCGCTCGTAAAGATTACAAGATTTTTAAATTTCCAAATTATGGACTGGACCTGGACTTAGTCATAATGCATCAACATTAATCGGTGTCTTTTATTCTTTCACGTCCGGATATGAATATCTCTTGTGATGAACCGCAACACGTGAGTCTGAGCCACTTGCCTTTCAAAAATTACCGTTTGACCAAGTCAAACTATAAAAAAATATCCTGCACTGTAAAACTATGATACTATAGATGCAATAGTGACTAAGTTTCGTTAAGTTTCTGTTTACTGTTTGTCTGTATCTCTCACGCCTTCGAGGGAATTATGAGATGCATTTGCTTATTACACGAACATTACCGCGTGGTGCTAGTGTTTACGCTTATGGGTAAAAATGATTATGTAACAAATCATACGCATTTAACAAGACTCGTAATTTAATAACTGTCATTATGTTTAGAATTTACAATTACATTCAATTGCATCTTTAAAAAATGATAATGTATTCATTTTGTGTAAATGTTTATTAAAATGTATTTTAAAGATATATTAGATGTAACTCCGTAAGGGTTTGGTATAAAATCTGTAAAACGCTGATAACGTCTAGACAGCAGTCTAGACTCTGTCTAGACAGGTATTCGGTATAACTTCGCTCTTGTGTCATGAGCTCAAACCAAATGCGCTCTACTTACTGGAAGCACAACACAATTTCAGTAATATTTTCAGTCCGCTCTCCAGTTCTTGCTAATTTACTATAAAATACAACTCGAATTTTAATGAATACCCAACGCTGACTAACAAAGACTACGAAGCTAACTCATTTATGTGAATGATAATTTTGTTTTAATATTATTCTACATACATCCATTCATTCATTCCATACATTTATTACAATAGTGCCAGCTATAAAGAGTTAATCGTATATCCAATGAAATCAATTGTTCACAAATCTAGAACCGCATAGATACACTCGTAAAATATCGATAAGCTTAATTTGTGTTATAAGTATAGAATTTAATGAAACATTCTGATTAAAGAAACGAATTATATTTATATTTTATATTTGGTAAAACTGTGTTAAATAATTACATTTTCTATTATTGCTTTTTCTTGCTATATTTAGTCCAAATTACGTTATTAGGTATGGATATCTTTGATCTTGTGGAGATGTATCGATAGGCCAATTGAATAGCTGAAGTATCGATAGACCAATTGAATAGCTGAATAATTTAGCCAGATGACCAGTGCACTCGATTGCGTAAATACTTGAATGCAACTTGAGATATTACATAATAGCAATGCAGAGCCCCGCCTTTTCTAACGCTACTCGTAAAAGTTTACGATTCATCTTCAACATTAGTCCAACATCGTATGTAGGTATGCCGCGAGAAAATAGCTGTTCTTGCGAGTGAAAGTGGCCAGTCATAGTTCCGTTTCGTAATTTATTGCACCTTAATTCTTCTTCGGTACATGCTTGTAAGATTTTAATTGCAACATCTCGTGTATATATTTTTATTCTTTCTTCTACACTTAACTTTCAAGCCGTGATATTAATGGTATCAACTTTTAAAGAAAAATATACTGAGTTTGAATTCAATCTAGTATATGTTCAATATACTCTTAATATACAATACCTAATGCAGGATAATGTGAAAATATTTCTCACGTGTTCTCATCGCATGGAATTTCCTTAATGATAGTTGTTGTCATAGTAGCTGTCCTATGACTTTACAATTATAGTTAATGATGTCATACCACGCTCATTATTGTACTAACAAGTGCGCAAACATCAATCAATAGGACGTAATTAATAAAAGTTGTATAAGAAACCTATGGAGTCTCTGCGGTATACTAAGGGAATGAATTATATCTAAACACATTGCTGTAGCAAATATATATTACAATGATGATCGCTTCTGCGAAATACAGTAAGTCTGTTTAATGATTATACCTCTGATGACGTGTCTCACAAGAAAACAAGATGAGATGTGCAATTAATTACAATCTTTACATCATGCTGAATTCTAATCAACTTTTCCGTTTGGTTTGTATAAACTTTATGTTTAACTGATTATTCCTTGGTAGAGACAATTTTCACATTACATTTATATATTATGGAAGTTAAAACGACATGCAACCCACCTGAATGCTAAGTATTTTATAGCCCATTGATGTTTGCAACCAAATCTATATAGAATAGGAATCCTTCCTAGAGGTGTTTTAGCATTAGGTTCGCTTAAGGACTGAGATAGAAAACTTTCAAAGAATTAACTTGACTTATTACTTAATACTTTGCAACTATTAGTGACGAATATGCATGGTATCGTTAACATTGACGAAGTGATACGAGATTATTTATAGTATGTATAGTATAATCTTTTAATGACATGTCTTAATAGTTACCTTGAACGTACGTGTTTGATGCTAATTATTTAATATTTTATTTACTAGGCCCATGGGGTGGCCGATCGTCGGTTTCGCCAGGCGCCAGCAGCAGTTCGGGGTCGTCATGGCGCTCCGGCACCCCTTCCCCACCCCCCGTGTCTTCGTCCTTCAGCGACGAGGGCATTGCAATGGATTATGAGGACCTTCACCCCCGCAAGAAAAGGGTAAGTTATCAAGTTCATTACAATATCTCTCAAGGTAAAAGAAAATAACTTTGTAATAGTCTTTTCTGTAACAATTGTATCAATCGATGCCATCTGGTGTAAAATGTCCCTGCAGTTAAAGTTAACGCTATGCTATTACGTTATGCTCAATCGGACGACATATTAGCTTATTATAAATACATTCAACCGGTAGCGATGCAAATTTACAGATTGATAAAATATAAGTCTATGCTGTGGTTTACAGCAGTAAGGTTGTAAAAGTATTTCTAACAAGATACATTTATAGTCGACCACAGATGCATTGCTAGTTGAGGGCTAAGAGTGAGCCCCAAGTGAACTTGCAACCATCTCTATCCACCGACTAATAAAAATTGCTTCACGCTATAAATCTGTGTGATAATACCTTTCCGGTCGAACCGTGCAAGCTCTACCACTTTGCAAAAGAAATATATTTTTAATATTTACCAAAATTACGCAGGTATCTTGTTTAACGTGCCTTACTGCCTAGCCACCGTGCCAACGGTTCAATTAGACCGTGACACAGATCGTGCTCGCTTTCATATATCGTCTGAGTAAATGTGTGTTTAAGCATCCCATGTTATACATCAGGTGACAAGGCGCGACATCAATGTAAACAGTGAAAATCATTAAATTGTTTGGAGACTTATTCAGTACCCTTAATACCGGTATGCATTCTTGTCGAGTCGAATAATCGATATCCATCGCTCGTAAATCGAATATGAGTTTACAAATACGCATCATTGACTCTTAATCTAAGTAATATAATAAACAAAATTTAGAATTGATGATGTATGCCGTCGTCTGGCATTTATTTTGTTTCTCTATTTCTCTCAGCAATATCGTGAAACTAATTTTATACGGGCATTTTCTGGATTTTGACATTACCTTTGACCTACTATTTTTACTTGTTTTACTACCAAATTTTAGTTCACAAATGTGTCACTAGAGGCGATGTATGCAATGTATTGACGTACTTATTTTGGATTACTACTTTGGTTTTCGAGTATATTATGAATCTAGAAATCTTATTTCAATATTTGTGAGCTGTCGCTGGCCGGGTTTCTCTGCACGTGAATTGGCGCGTGTTCGAATTGTCTTAACGCACACTCATAAGTGTAAAACCTGACGAATCGTGTTGCCATTTATCTGTAATGCTGTAGCATTATAGCAATATTATTTCCATATTAGAGATCGTACAAAGCATTTTGCAAGTAACCGGGCTTTATATCCAGCCGCACACTTTCACCAAGCGGACACCTGTTCGACGTCGTTAAAGGCCATTATATCACAACTATGGGTTTCTATGCAATTCCTTTTCCTAGTTTCGCAAACCAGCGAATTACGAATCATTTGCGTACAGACTGATGTTGGATACTCATACGACCTATCGACAATGCATTTGTGAGGTAATAGAAAATATTACCTTCAATGTATCTTTGTCAGTTTGTTGAAAAATAACATACATACATTGGTTTGAAATGAACTTGTTATAATGTCATAATTAAATATATAACTTGTCATAATATCGATACAATAACCTCAGTCACTTTTTACACGTGAGATACAGACTTTTTACATAATTTAAAAACTAAATGTTGATATCAAAATATTCAAATACTTTATCCGCAACATATTCCTATTTTTCTGTTTATTTAATCTAACCTGAGTAAATTTAATCTTTGCCATTATCGTTGTAAGTTAATCCTATTTAGATATGATTGCATACACTAAGTAACTTCAACGTCAAATGCATACATTTTATGATTTAAACTTAAGATAAAAAGAAAATTTAAATATGCTGTCATCTATGTCTGTCATATATTTTATATTGTATGATACATACCTAATAGAAGTTTATTATGTTTCCATCACATCGTACAAATGCATCTGAATATAGATAAGATTGCATTTGTGTAGTTGGTAAGCAAAGTATAAGGTATTAGGTAAGATACTAGTTCGGAACATAGAGGCAAATCTGAATAACACTTTTGCAACGTAAAATACATTTATTATTGCATGTGAAGGTCCCTGTAGGAGCAGTTAAAAATTTCTATATGGTTTCCAATATGTTACATTGCAAATAATTTACGATGCACGCGCGCAGTTCAGTGTGTCGTGCAATGTCAAGGCACATGCGCCGGCGCATTATGCAACGCCATTGTAAAATTGTCATAAATATGTTTACGTCGCTCGCGTGAATGCACATGCGGTCGATAGCTTGCCTAATTTCATTACCTTCTCTTTACATTTTAATTTGTTATTTTATTCCATTTTGTAACATTTTTTACTTTTTCGACTTTAAACCCTAATTTATATACAGTAATATTTATTTTAGTCAAACAATGTTCATAATACACAAAGAAAAGTACATAAAGAAATTTAGTATTACAAGGAAAATAAATAAAAATAACCGAAAGTGAAATAATGTTGACATATATATTTAATATATTTATGTTGCTTTCTATGAAATATTTTTTACGTTGCAACACCGGGTTTACCAACTGTGAAACTGATCGTAGTTTATGACGTAAGCGCACCTACGCAGCGGTCACTAAATACAATAATTCCTAATCCTTGGATTAATTCAGTTTCAGCTCTACGAACGAACTCTATAAGCTCTTAGGTGCTTCGTCTATATTTGCTAACCATGGAAAGTAAAGTTACCTTTACTTATTTTGAACTCATGAAATACAACTCTACATATATTATATGTAACCCCTATATTTTTGTGATGCTTGTTCTGCTGCATTATGTGGCTGCAAACGTAGTAAATCACGTTTAACCAAGCTGAAAAATTATGATAATTTATTTACATCAATTAAATGTTAAAGTGTAGCGTATCTTGTCCAATTAATCCATTGTAAGTACTGGAAATTTATGTATGCACAAATAATTGCATTCAATAAATATGTTGACAAAGGTAACAGTAATATAAAAAAAAACAATCCTGTTGATTTCAGGTCGCATTCTGAACCGGCTGTAGATTTCAGAAGATTGTAACTAACAGTTTACAGTGAGAACTTAATCTCAGGTGGATTGCATGCTCAGGTTTCCAATTCCAATACATAAAAACATAACATAAAAACCAAAACATTTATTTACAATAACGTAACGTAAATGTCGTGAAAAGTTTTTTATTGAAAGTAAATAAACGACGGTTTTTATTTTTAATGAACACTTTGTGTTATTTCTCGTATTTTATTCCGTGATCGCCGCTATCAAAGGCATGCATAGTAAATATTCCAGCACAAGTCTCTTTGTTCACGCGCAACGCTTTCATAAATTATTATGACTGCTAGTTTTCAGCATAACGTACCACCGCGTAGCGACTGGGTACATTTTCTACGCTGTCGCTAACTCAGTACCAACGACAACACGTCACTAAAATTACGTAACGTATTAAATCCAATGTAATATAATAATATAATGTAATATACTAAAAATGCCAAAAAATAAATTTGGGAAGAATTTAATTTTATCGGTGAATGACTAGCTTTCACTTGTTTATTTTCCTATTTTACAAGTTTCTAATTAATTTAATTTATTCTCATTTTGTGGTGTTTCTTTCAGTTTTATTCATCAGTCAAGATTTATTAAATTTAACTTATCGAAAAAATACATGTCGCAATTGAGTATCTCCAAAACAATAAATATATAAACGTGGCTTATGCCTTGAAAAGAACAATGTTTATACGTATGTATTTACTTCCTAAAACAATGTGTAAAACTAACCTTACAGAGGTCATAACTGTATAACTAACATAACATGTTTCTTTGTGAAATTTCGGCAGCAAGGTCTCAACTATAAATGTGTTAAGACAGTACGAAATATTCGTTAGCGACTACAATAGGTGTTCGTATTGGCGTTCACGACGCTTCATACCCACGCACAATATGTAACCTTGTAGTGGCGGCCAAAATGTCGTGGGTGGAACGGAGACGCTCGCGTTACTATTACCCACTTCGGTTGCGTAACGACTATTTACACAGCAGTAATTGCAGCTAAACTAAGCGAAGCTGTACGAATTAAAAGGTCACTATCACGGAACGATATAAGAAACAAATTAGACTATCACTAGGCTGTAAATAGAACAGAATCTCATGTCTCGACGGAGTGAATCTGCCTATAATAATATACATATTTGAAAATCACTTGGATTCGTTCATATAACATTCCAATGGCAATCGATTCTGTACGTTTGAGAACACAGATGTTCTAATGACCATTATGATTGCAAAGTAACTTCGTCCTTCTGAACATCTGTTTTAACAAGGATATAAGAACGAATCAAGCTATTTACTTACGTTTGATAACGAATGAATAGTTTAAATTGCTAATTGATTGAATGAAACATATGTTGAATATAGCCAAAATAAAAACGAAGCCGCCTACGCAAATAGTAAGCACTTTGTTGAGCTAAGTCGCTATTGGTGCAACATGACACAATAGCATGTCCAGACACGGTGTCGCCAAGCTGAATTATCACATGAGCACCGTTGGCAACAGAGCTGTAATACTGATCCGTGACGCAATCAACTATATAGATAAATAGGTGTTACTTGGCATTACTCGGAAAAATCACCAACGCAAGCAACTCGTCTGAAGCTCACGTGTCGTATATGCGTAATAGAATCTTTGATTGAATATCAGATGTAAATTTTATATACATTATAATATTACAATACAGAAAATAGTACGGTATAAAAAGTAGTTAAAATCGCGTTACCCATGAAAATAAAATATAAAAATATTACCAGATTATGATCAGATATTGATATATACAAATATGGTTACGTTATTGTGTTCTTTCAAACAAAGTAATAAGAACTTGCGCACAGGAATAATAAGTATAAATTAGCTATATATAATATAATTAGCTATATTTAAATTGAGAATACTTGAAGAACTTGAGAATACGTTACATAGTAAAGAAAGTTCTATTTTAATTATATTTAATAGCGTCATTGTGTTTTATTTAGCTACTTTCGCAAATTTACTAGTAAATGATGGGCCGTATTGCTAGTATTAGTGTAATCTTTCCTGAGTGTCAGCGGTCCTGGTCGGATTATCGCCCTCGGGGTCGGCGACCCCCTCAGCACATGTGATCCGTGCGCAGAACCTGTTCCTGTGCACCACTTACGGACCACTGCCCACTGCGCACCTCCAGCCCATCTGAACTATACGCCTCACTACTACGTCATAGATTTTAATAATGTCTACTTAATTCAATTCTAACACGACATTTAACATCCAAATCGGAAGTGGAATTTCCTATTTGTGTTGTTAGAATTTCGTTGTAAAAAAATGTACATAATTGAAGTAGAAACGATTATTATTATTATCAAACAATTATTATTATTATTATCAAAATCGACATTTAAAATTTTCATATTTTCTTGATGAATGGCAACTCTAAGTAAATGTCTCGTCATTGTCAATGCTTGTAGTTAGGTGTCATAGATCGTTTTCATGTCTCCTGTGACAGAAAATTAATGACAACTGTTTTTTTGGCACTGATACTTCACTTTTAACAAAAAGGTAGGCGCTGTTCTGTTTTATTTGGGGAGTGTTTATTTCATGCCTCAATAAAAAAATAGAAGGTTAAAAATTATGGTTTACTTTAAAACTACTTAGTAGCCTTGCATCATAATTCGGTTAGTACTTAATTATCTTTATTCAATTTTTAGTTCTTTTCTGCATCTCATTTAACTGACTAAGTTACAATCACATTTTTTTTATTGTATTAAGCGTTTTTTGAAGATAAGTTGTTAAAGTTTTATTTTCTCAACATAGAATACAATGTAAAGAACTATAAAGGTTTTCCACATTAACGTAATGTTATATGTTACCAAGAGTTCACCTAGCGATCGCACAGTAACGTATATTAAACACATACATATACAGACATAATATATAAACGAGCAGTCAATACTGCAATTATTATGTTGCTACCGCGTAACATATACATGCGTAGGTAGATGGAAAATCTCTTGTTAACAAGTGTAGGAGTGACGCCAGCTGGCAGACCTTGAATAAGGACACAACTATTATAGCCAAGCGAGGCCTTGCAAGCTTTTTGCATGCAATACGAGCATGTATCAGTATTATGTTATAACGATTCATATGTAAATGTAACTCGAGGAAGCACTTAGGCCACTCCTATCAAGTATTACATAAGTCAAATTAATATTACTAATGTTATATAAATAAAATTTACGAAAGTTGCGGATGCAAACTGATATTTTAATTTAATTATGGTGGTAGTATTTCCATTAGGTATTTAATGGTGCCACAAAAATACTAATTTCCCAGAATGGCCTTTGTTCTGCACAGATTGGAGTATAGCAGTATCGTCGTTTTATTAGCCACTATAGCACCTACTGTTTGTGATTTCTTGCTTCCTTATTTATTTTTGAAAACCAGGCACCATCTCTAATATTGTCATTGCAACTGTTACTAGCCAGCATAATTAAAAATGCATTAACATCCACGCAGCGGCCACGATTCGAACGATTTGGCGAGGCCGAGGGCACGTGTACAATACGAGCCATACGTCAATAGATAAGGCGTGCCTTATCTCCATTCGTCATGTTCGATTCGAATGTTTCAAAATATAATACGGAAAGAGTGCACGGCTGAATGCAGCGCACGAGCATGAGTGGCTCCGCCTACAAAGTGTTGACGTCGCTGGCTCCTAGCGTAACAATAGCCGGCGCGTTGCATCACGGCGCACGCGCACGCCGAACGCGACTTGTTGCATAATCAACACAACATGCCCCCGGCGGCTTGCTTATACGTCCTTCTTTGTGCAACAGAACAAAGAAAAGATTTAATAAGGAAAATATACGACAATCTCTATCTCTCTACTATTATATAAAAGAGAAACGTTTGCTATGTTTTTTAACGCAAAACTACTGATTTAATTTATATGTATGAGTAAGAGTAATAAGTAATTAGATACCCACCTTTTTGAGCAATCTTTTTCATATTGCCTGTTACCTGTTTCAGAGAGTGTTTGTTTTAGTACTACATAGTCAGTGACAGATTAAATTAAGGTGAAAAAGAGGAGAGAACGTAAAAAGTTTATTAACAAAAAATCACTTCAAGTATACTAATTGTTTAAGTGTCTTTTAAATATACATA
>DWON01002276.1:0-21146 GCA_018251015.1 Phocides pigmalion okeechobee
GTCCAGACTGAGGGTTTGATTACTATCGCGGCAGAATAACTGTTCCATGTTTGGTTGTATGTATACATATGTATATATATACATGTCTTAGTGTACATCTATGGCACGCACGGCACATGGAAATCTAGTGTGTGGCTATGAGTGTATAAAAGCGTATAAATATTTAGGCTGCTCAGACTTTAAAATAACTATTTTATACTAGCGTTTACTATATGCGGTTTTATATGTATTATAATCTTACCTATAATAAATACGTGGTAATTAATCAGTTCTAAAATAACATAGCGTAATAAAATGAGGTGGATTCAATGGAGTTGGACTCAAAATGAAACCATTACTGGAGTTATAATTAGGTTTTCAATATGGAAATACGTTGCTGAATGCGTTTGTGGAAAATTGTAAGTTCTGGCTAAGCATAAGCTTATTTGTAAGATGAGTCTTACAGATATCGTTTTTAAACGAGTGTTATGACACAACACAACTGAAATAACGACGTAACAAGCTATTCATGATTTGTTTTACTTAACTTTTTGACAACGTTAAATGCATTCTCTACCCACATCTGCGTCTGATGATACTATTTTAAAATAGTACAAAAATATAAGTTTATAAATTGAACAAAACTACTAAATGATTGAAATGATTGAAATGTACATTTTATGACATTGACATGATTAAAATGTACCAAAAATGTGTAAAACGACCAAGTATGATCATTATTTACATTTTAATCGATTATGGTCCAAATTTATACGTGATGCCCCTCCACGACAAAGGTTTCGTTCCGAGTGACTTAGAATTGTTAAGTTCGAATTATATGGTGTTCAATTTAATAATAATAATAAAAAATTACAATCTACATGTAAATACACTGTCAATCACGATTCTAGCGTCGCATTAACCTTAATAATAATTAATTAGGAACATAAACACTCATTACAATTAACAGTTTCATATCTTTCATATATTTAATATTATACTATAGATATGCACGTGCAACTATAAATAAGACTAAAATCCTATCTGAGGTCGCACGTATGTATTGCCATGGCATGCCGTGACTGAAAACTAATGTGCTCGCTCTGCTTGTAAATTTAGTCGTTTTCGTTGTGAATAGAGACAGATTTTTATAAGCAAATTATGGTTTATATAATTAATTGAATGGAATTCAAACCAAGGAATTCAAGACGTATAGCAATTTCGGCAAGACTGAACTTCGAAAGTACAATTCTATTCATATTTTGATGTCACAAGTTATCAGAACACTTCAAGTCATTACTGATATCAACGAGCGGCAGTTGCTTGCACACCAAGCAGCCCCTACACGTGAGTTTAAAATTATCACCAAATATGGGTATCCTTACGTAACATAACAATGGTGGCACATTTTTTTTATTAGTTTTTCTTTTTATAAACGGTTATTACGTACAATAATAATTATTAAAACTCGTATCTCTTGATGTCCTGTGATTATACTATAAAGGTTTTTATTTGTATCAATATTAATTGTTTATATCAATGAGTCTTTCTGCTTTAACGCCATAACAATGCTTAGTAATTGCCCTCTACGTAAATATATATTAACTAATAATATGTATTTAACAATAGTATTTACGTTCCACAATAAATGAAGTTTTATTTTGAGTTTTGAATAGAGATGTCAGTAATTGGCCGTCGCACTCGACCTATTAACTGTGAGAACTATGTCGGTAGCATCTTCGTGCATGATTCAAACGTCGCAAATTTTGTTGCGGAAGAAAAAACAGATTGGAAAGCATTACTTTCCCATCGCGTTCTCTGCTCCGCTCTGCACGCCGAGCGGTTCTAAGTCTTCCGTCGATTCCTTAAATAAAAGCAGAGGTTTATCTATGGCCTAAAAATTATTGATTTAAATATACCGCATTTCTGCTTTACATTTTATTAATATCGCAGCTGTTATTGGTTTCGCAGAATTTGTTGTAACTGAACTTAAGGTATTAATTACATTTAAACAATTAATTTAAAAAAATATAATTCAAATATTCCTCGTAAGTGTTCCCAAGAATATTTAATGTTGTATTTTTTGTTACTGCGACCACAGCAGAGTCGGGCGGCCGCGCGGAACGTGTCTACAATGATACTAGTGACTCCGGTATTACGAAGACGAATTAATTAATTAATATGTTTTGAATAAACTAAAGCAAAATTTTAGCTAATTACTTCATATTTAATTGTAATATTACAAAGTCAATTTTATCTTATTTTAATATTTCGTATCAATGAAACAAAAATTATTTCAATTTGCGAAGTAATTAAATCACGTAATTTAATGTCCATTTTTGTCATCCTGATGTGTTGTTGCATAAATATTATTTTAATTACGCGTATTTAAATTAATAGTCGTACTTATTGAATGTCTTAAAGAATAATAATGACATAATTGTGTTTATATAATTCTATTAGGTATTCAATATAGAATAATTTGATGGTCTAACATTAAAAGTAACATTAAATTAAGGACTAATTCAAATTCAGACACTTTATTTCATCATAAGGTACATACACTTAAAGAATAGTTATTATGTAGAAAACTTCATTGATAAATCCGTAATTCAACATGGTACTTAGTTAGACGAGCATGTTAAGCATCGGTCCCGGTTGTTATAGGTAGATGGCAGTCGTTAATCCATGTCGGACTACTTGAAAATATTCAAAATGGTACCCAGATCTGGCAGTGGGACATAAGAAGAGGTGCAGAAAAGGTACAATCTTCCATATTGCTGTTTTCTGCAAACAATGTCACTATAATAATTTTTCAACACTCTTGTGAAGAAACTTGCAACTTACTTCTTAGAGTATATGGGCTCCTTTGGACTGGATATAGATTACACTTAGTCATGCGTTATTATTATGTTAGGTGCACAGTGCAAGCAACTACAATAATGTGAGACGAGTGTCTGTGATAGAAGCTGGATTCAAAAATTAAACGCAACCTAGACTTTTATATCGAGCACTAAAAGTTTCCAAGTAAAATGGCATTCAGACGTTTCGAAACTGACGGCTTCATTCATTCGTTCAAATTGAATATTGATTCATTTTTAGCAATTTGACCCGAGAACCCTAAAAAGGAAAACCAAAGTAGACTCCATAAAAGCAAAGATAATATATTCACGATAGAGCGGCGGCGGCAATGCGGCCGCAGCAGCGCGGTGTCGGGGGCAGGTGAGCACGAAGCACTCGGCGCCCGCAGGTGTGCCCGAATCACTTGTACACACTTATTCCGATTTATTACCCTATTAGTCACTTTTCAACTATCACCCGACTGTTTGTTCTAGTGCTGCGTGTGCCCTGTCAATATACATAACTCTGCACAGCATTTTTAACCCTAGGTCGCGGTACCAAAGTCTATATTTGATATGTAACTTAGTCTCGTTAGCCCCACATTTTGTTTTACCCGTGTTGGACATAATAACGTGGTTAATAAAAGGGTTAACAATGTATAATGGACTGTTCGTGTTAATCCACTACAAGTGAATTATAGACTCGCCTAACACAAAGTTAGTTTTTCTAACAAATTTACATAATAATATTTGCTAGGTTTATGACGGCCAACGCTCTTTTAATTGACTACACGCTTTTTAATGATATGCCCAGTGACAAAACTATATTCCACGTCACGATGTAGACGTCACTGTCGATTTCAACTTCTCACTTATCACTAGGACGGTACTGGGTTACGGAAAAATTAAGATTACTTCAACGATTAAAGATAACTTTTATTTATTATTTGAACACAATCATTAAGACACTTTTATATACTGGACTCTGAAGGTATAAAATCACATTCCGATGTTATTTGCTCATCATATGTTGCATGATATTGACATCGTTTTCATGTTTATATTTAGTGCTTTCTACAAATGCGTTACAGCCCTACACCAGAATGCCTGTATCGCGGGTGCCATGTACACATACGCAAATACTCCGACCCAACTAGAAATCTAATTTATCACTCAAATGTCTGCCCACCCGATAATCGAAGCCGCTACTCTCTGCATATGAAACCGGTATATATCCTTTGCGCCACGCGGATCTTTTATAAATTTGTAACATCGATGATGGATCAGTCCCTGATTTAACAAACACAAAATGGTATATACTCCCTTAGTTCTGTTTGTGAAAACATTGCAACATGACTAGAGTCGCAGTGACACTATACCTGCCGGCGCCAAAGCTGGCATTCCGCACATAGCACCGTCCTTACTCATTGCATGTCGTAAAGATGGTTCTACAGATAATTTTACGTCTGTTTTTAGCAAAAAAGTGTGTACAGTATCTACAACAAACGAGAGAACAACATTCAGATATTTACTTTTTGATCGATATTAACGTTCTAAATTCTTTAGAATTTCCGTTGCAATGGATTTTTAGAATAAAATGTATGAGTATCATATCTTATTCCGGTTTATATCAATCATTTTTATGTCTGTAAATTTGTTATATTTTGTAAAAATAGAACATATATTAGTTCTAAATGTATAGTTCCCTCTGTTATCCGGAAACAACATCCCGAGCCGCGGCGCAGATAGCTATCTCGGTGACGTCAGCGCGCCGGCGCCGCACCGCCGCGCAACCGTCGCGTACCTGACTTTTGAACCATTCCAACCAATCCAATTGCACACTCAGGGTATTTTCGGAAGCCGCTTCATGATACACAAAATACTGGGTCATTCGTTTTTGAGAAATAAAGCAATATAGCATATAGTCATATTACCTAAAGCGTTTTGATTGCCGTGGGTAAAAATATGTAGTTTATAAGTTACACGACATGTAATTTCAATTTGTGCGCCGGCGTTTTTCTCTTGGTCAACTAGCTAACAGGGGGCTCCAAGCCCATAAATTGATTTTACAACGATTATTTAGTATATTAAAGTAGTTAACCTAATAATGAGTTACATTATCCAGATTATACACAGATTTCATGTGTGATCAGTTTGGATATGGAATAGATAATATGGAATGGTGTAATATGGAATAGGTGTAACATGGTACAAAGAGTACATGTTATGTTATGTTATGGTACAATATTTTATGTAGATTAGTCATTTCATAAAGTAGTAAAAGCAATTCAATATGACAATAAGGGAAGCAAATTCGACAATGATGTACCAGTTTAACTGACACCTTGTGTTCCACATATCTTGTATCCACGTTTACAATTCGCCAAACGCCATAAATAGTTTGTCCTATTATTAATCACTTATAGCTAATTTTAACAGCTGTTCTAAAAAAGAGCTACATTGAGCACCCCGACCACTTTCAATCTCGCCTATTTCCTGATCCTAACGACAAAAAAGGGCCAAAAAAGCGATGTCCCCACGAGGAAGGGCCGGATCTGGCGCCGCTTATCGCGCTATCGCCGTAACGCTAATAGCGATCCAGTTTCACTCGTACTTACTCGTACCTACAAATCAGCTGATTATATTTCGCCACTCTTACAAATAACATTCCGGGTTATATACTTTATTGTGATTATCATAATTTTGTGTCCCTTTTTTCCAAGTACTATATTGACTTAAAAAATATATAATTTTAACCTTGAGTTACTTTTAATAAAATACTAATTATCTACTTTAAAATTATAACAATAACCGCAATCATATAAAAATATTCTAGTATCTCTTTCTTATTATACGCGTGTAATACTTTTTAAGAGTTACTATTTGTTAATACAATTATCCGTAGCTTTGAAGTTGAAGTATCTTATCTTACCTATAAACAAATCATATTTTGAGAATTTTAAAGTATTAATATAAAGTAATAAGACTTCAAAATATTTTATTTGCCTGCCCATTCCAATTCGTCTTGATAGTAAATACAAAACTCTAACTGTATATCTCTATAACAAATAAATTTGTATTAGTTGTAGAACAATAATGTCTGCAAACGTCAATCGTGCCACCGAGCAAGTAGCGCGGGCGTAATATTACAACTTATTTGCACATAATTGTTAATGCACTATAAGGTTTAATTTTATTGTGTAATCAAAGCTACGACGATAAATAAACACCCTATTTATTTCACTCGGATTAATACAATTAGCTACAGTAATTACAAATGAATACTTTACACGATTTAATATCCGTACCCGCCATCCAATGTCGCAGTCGTAACTATGAGACGATGTATCCAGTCGTGTTGCGGTAAAGTACAAGGAGAAAGATTCATTATCCATTATCGTCTTTTGAACAGATTGCTCTCAATTATTTAAGAGGTACCACGATATTACAAAATTTAGTAGTAATTATATGCCGGGCTCTGCGACATCAATATTTTGAACCGATTTTTCAGAGCGGGAGGGATTTTGTCGTTTGCCTTGTACCATTTTTTAAATTACTAACTTCGCAAGGATTTTATCAGAGACTGACGATGTCTCTGGAAGATGACAATGATGAAATGATGAACCTTGCATGATTTCTATTAGCTTATGGTGCTGATGCGTACGGTGCTGAGAATATTGAACTATATTTTATATACTCAATTTATTTTTAAAGATATATCTGGTAACGTATTCAACCACAACTGACAGAACAACATAATTCAACAAATACTTTTGTATTTGTTAAAGTTATACATTAAAGAATTATTTTTTAATTGTTGGTATCAAAAAGGCAAGAGCAGCGAGAGCCTCGGCCGCGGCAAGCGAAATATTTCACGCGGACAAGTAATTAATGCGCCCGCAATTAACGCGTAAATTATTAGGCTTCGGCGCGGGAAAGGCGTGTTTATTGCTTTTAGATGTATTTGTCCGATGGCGGTGCCTTTTATCAATGATTGGATAAAATGCATTAAAAATTCGGTAGATGTCTACTTCGGAATTGTTCCTTTACAAAATGTTTTATTAATCTACTGACATCGTTAAATAGAGTAATGAGAAAGGGATTTAACATTCAATTGATAGAAGGCATAAACGGGCATGTAGTCCGATACACACGAATTCATAATGATTACGTTGTAATGCTTTATACCAAATAAATGTACGCTAGTTAAGCCTCAATAGACGGAGTAGCAGTGAAGTCCATTTAGGACGAGTTCTTAGGAGAATTAATAACTAAAATTTCAATTTTTTTTTCACAAATGCATATTCTTCATAAAATATAATTTTATTATACTATCTATCAAAATTATGTATCTTATGAAGTTTATGTAAATTTTCTCTTTGTATCGCAAAAGGAGTAGAAAACATTTGATGATATTATTACGATAAACTGTAGTAACATGACACTTAAGTGCGATTGGAGTAAATATATATCGACACTTTTCAGATCATTAGCACTAAACGTACAATGAAAAGCATCAATTAGCTGGAAATACGAGTAATTACGATTTGAGAGATAACCGTATCGGTGGAAGACGTTCTCGGGTGTCGGAAGGGCGCGGCGCCTACAGCCACCTACAACCAGCTTCCATTACCGCACTACCTGTCCACAGATCAGTGACACGCAACCCCATAAAATAGAGCCTGACAAATGGAAAAAGGGTCTATCGGAATGCCATTAGGGCGCACGAGCCAAGCCTTGCGCAACCTCACGCGAAGCAAAAAGTGCCACATTGTCCCCCAAACAAAATTATTGAGCTATCCGTGACAGCTCACCCGACTAATTGTTTGTAGAAATGAGATACAAATATCCTTCGCTCGTAGCGAAGAAAGGGATGGCGAGCCACCCCAATAATTCCACTATAAATAACCGGGCTCCTAATGCGCAGGCGCCACACTTTTTTGCCGCAACTGCGCCCGTCGCGACTCGACACTTATCGCCAAATGGGACTTAGGAATATGTCACCTTTGCGATTTTTTGTCTAAGTACTGATATACCTTTTTTATTGTTTTAAAAATATTTGTTTAAACAGTCACTTGACAAATACTTTTAACAAATTTAATGTTGAAGTATGCAAATATAGTGAACGTACATATTGTACTTAACAAATGTGATAGTCCGTATGGAACTTATAACATTATGTCGTTTTGAATGTATTTTATTATATCCGAAGAGTTCTTAAGTAACAACATTGACG
This sequence comes from Phocides pigmalion okeechobee, assembly GCA_018251015.1. Taxonomy (NCBI): domain Eukaryota; kingdom Metazoa; phylum Arthropoda; class Insecta; order Lepidoptera; family Hesperiidae; genus Phocides; species Phocides pigmalion. The sequence continues at coordinate 8,056 of DWON01002276.1, forward strand.
ATAATACTTGAGACTTTGTTTTGTTTTCTGTTTTTCTTTTTATATTTTTGGTAAACTCAAAATGCACGTTTTATTTCATTTGCAAAAAAATACTTTATTATTTTATTCACGCATGTATGTAGTTTTCTTATTAATAATTACGTTTTTCTCTAATTTCTCCATTCTCAATTGAAAAAACAAGACTGTTTAACTATATGTATCTTGTTTGTAGTGATGGTTTTAACATATTCCCATACTTTATAGTTACTATTTTGATCATTATAGTGTATTTCACTTAAGTACTGAGGCGTGTTACGGGTGTGTTACTATTCTTGAAGATTAAGTTTAACCTTACGTATGTGACCTTCAGAAATATTTTGTTTAAGAACTAAAAAACGAAAACTAAGAGAATAGAATTAATACTACATGTTACAAGAACACAACCAGCAAACTGACTTTAGTTTTAACGCCATGAGTAAAGTAAAGTATATATATATAAAGTAAGTAAAGTAAGTAAAGTAGTAAGGATTATGATAGCTGTTTATTTAGTATTGTTATTTCTCATGGTGTCCTTAAATAGTATCAATATCTACGCATCTTGTATCGATAAGAGTCGTATCAGAACGGCCGTAGGTATACCGCGCAGTGCGGCGAGTGCGGCGAGTGCGGCGAGTGCGGCGCGGCGCGTGCGGAATTCCGGCGGTCATCTAAACGGGCCGGCGATACGTCGTCCCGGCCACTGCCTACTTGCCGTCGTATAATGATACACGTAACGTAATTGTTTCAATGATCATGCTATTATTTATCTATTGTTTTGTTTTTAAATTCCAACAAAAGAGATATTCATTTTGTTCTTTTAAATAATATGTTCTAATTGTACCAGCTATTATAAGTACATAAATAAGTACTTGGGCTAATGTATCATTGTTCCCATAAATTATTTTTGATGTTTCTTGTCTGACTTGTATAAGTGTACCGGATTAACAAACGTATTTTATCGTCTAAGGATTCAGGTATTTACGCGATTCGCGACATTCGTTGTCTCTGCATTCGGAAGTTTTATGTAGGTACACTTATATAATTTTTGAGAGACTTATATTTAACCGTTTATGTCAGATTTAAAAACGGAACAGTCAAATTTTCGCTCGTTACTTGAACGTTTTATCTTTATGCGTTTTACCTGAAAATTGTCGGAGCCGTTCCGCGACCATAACGTACCCTATTTATGGATTGCGTCACGAATGCTAATTTTATAGTATTGAGAGCGATAAGTCGCAGTGCACGTCGCCCGCTAAGGCCCGAGTGCGAAATGTCTCCGCTTTTTGTGTAGTTTACGAGAACCGAGGCGCGTGATGAAGGCTCGAATAAAAAGGCGAACTAATGTATCAATAGGGGGCGGGCGCCCGCAAACAAACTGACAGACACCTCCATTACGTGCACTTTATGTCGTAGGACGAAGGGACACGGGAATCGCTTGTTTTGGACAAGGTATCACGCTGGTTCGCCTGCCGCCGGGGCGTCGAGGCGGATCCGTTGTACCGCGGATCCTGCAACATTATTAATATTATCGTACGCTTCTTTAAAATATGTTCTATTTGTACAGAATACACACAGGCTTGGAAGAATAGAATACGCACACTTTGTAAAGAGAAAAGAGAAATCTTTAATCTAAAACAGTTTTTGAACCATTTCCGCCGGCGAAGGCCTCTTCTGAGCCTTAATGAATATTGATAAAAGCGCATTATCTCGATTTTTTTCCATGTGCACGGCCGTGTTTTAACATAATTAATGTACATTTCTGTTGGTAATAAAACGTGAGTATAAATAGTAGTACTTGCACTTCATGTACTAATCAAATTATTTCCTTATCGAAAATTCAGTAAAACCTACAAGTTAATCAACGTGGCATTAAAATATTTACAAATCACATCACACTCGCAGTCGGTTCACGCATGATTCCGCTCGAGGGCGCCGCGGTGCATGTGGGCTAATCCAGAGTAAGCCGGCAACCTGCGCCGACCGACCACCACGTGTCTGTAATAACAGTTGCTTTCTACTAAAGGTCACGTAAGACGTACTGGTGAAAGTATCACCTTACTTTTGTACGGTTGTAAATTACGTACTGTTGACTAATAAATTAAAACAAAAACACAAACATTGGTATTAATAGTTAAAATTAAAAAGTAGAGTAACTAACAGATCCAGAGACACATTAACATCCGAAGCCGCTGAGGCTATAATCCTCAAATTTGCAGTATTAACTTTAAGTAACATATTCAGGTATTATACTAAAAAATAAACTTTACCCTTAAGAGGTTAAAATGCAGAATGATTATTTGTATGTTTTTTTTTCATTCCTAATACCAATAGATATGCTTGAAATTTACATACATTAATATAATAGGATCATATAAACAGAAATGAATGATTTATTTGAATGTATTTTTACGAATTCTATGAGAGCAAAGCAGAGGGGGCAAGCTTGTAGTTTAATAAATGTTTACGACATAAAAAAATAAGAAAGAACACTTATTTAATGTAGAGAATATAATCTCTGTCAACATTCTCGACACATTTTGCCTGTTCTCGTAAAATCATATTTAAATACGTCACGGTGCATTAAACTTATTTTTGCACAGACAATATTCCACAATCATACTATAAAAAGTCTGATAAAAACTTAAGTGTTACTTGTCCGCTGTGCGCTAGTGATTGATTTATCCAACAACAGTTAACAAGATTTTTTATACAAATATGTGACATACGAACATCATATATGATTTTAAATTAATAAATGTCATCGCGGAATTTAGACATTTACTATATAACGGATGTTTACGATTAGAGTTTTTAATTCCGATATTTCGAACCAGTCGCATGAATAAACTCTTAGCCCTTGGCCGTGACCACGAGCCATGAAATTGGTTCAAAATTGGCAATTAAAAAACCTTTATCCGTTATATAGTAAAATGCATACTAAAATTTTATTCGTCATCGTAAATTTCATAACAAGTAAACTAAGTATTCGTAGTCCCATTTGTAAAAATGTTGCGTGCGCGTTGAACTCTTTTGGTCGAGTAAATCTGACACCAGAGTGAATGCAATACAATTATTAACGGCACTAACTTTTTATTTAAGAACGTGATGAAAAAAGTGTTTAATTAAAATAATAAAATATGCAACTCAATCATTTTTTATTCTCGTAGTTGCGTATATTTTATTTCTTAAGTACCTTCAAAATAACATAAACTCGCATTAGGTACTGTTGACATTAGCTCATTATGGCGTTTTGGGAATTTTCGTTAAATGTTGTTTCTTGTTTTAAGATGAAAAGTATTATTCGACATTGGTACATAAACAAAATACGATCAGTACCAAATAATTCTTTTTCGGTATTCAATAAAACATATTCATCTAATATGAAAATGTAGCAAATGTACATTTTAATTTGGTATTAAAAATCAAGACGCGGAAACGATTTCTCATAGGCATGTTGTCTACGACTCGTCGCCTCAGTGAGTAGTGCTACGAATATTTTCCCAACTCGAAGGACAATCCTATTACAAATGTTTTTATAAACGATATTATTTATGAACAAAACATAAAATGTATATTATGTATCTGTAGAACAACCAAGGTACGGAAAAATGTTTGGTATTGTGATGAGTAAGGAATATGAAACCAGTAATGAACAGAACCTTGTTTAATTTGAAAGTACTTTAAAGGGAAGTTCAGTTTAGATTGAACACATTAACTTCAATTGGTTGTGAAAAAATGGTTCGACTTTTATTTTTACGACTCCTGTTATCATAGCGATATAAAATAAATAGGTCTGTACTCGTTTTCAAATCCGAATGACATATTTTGAAATGTGAAGTTTTAACAAAATATTCAGGTCCAGTAGTTTTGTGTGATTCTTAAACAAACAGACACAATTCGTACAATAATAGTATTAAATGTTGCAATTCCAAATCATTACAATTTCGTGTGAACATTCCTTAAAAGTATAATGTAAGTATTAATACAAAAAATGTAATGAGCGATCCCACAACATCCGCTGATCGTGGCCACCGCGACGCGAGTGCGAGCGCGGAACAATGGCGGTTCAATTAACGGGCGTGCTCACCGCCGCGTTAAATACTCGGCGGCAGGGCTGCCTCCGCACTCGCCCACGGCCTTTGAGCTCCTTAACCTTTGTTGTTTTCGTGGTGGTACTATCTATACATATGATGAGGATCAAACATCCCAATATTCAAATTTATCCTCATAATCAATCAAAATCAAAATCAAAATCAAATAGGTGCGGTTGCCAGTTACACTTTGAAGCGAGGCGATCGTCTTAGTCCTCAGGAGTAGCAACGTGTCTACGTCCGAGCTCAGATCGGATTTCGGTCGTGTTTATCCGGTCGGTTGTACGCGGATGTCTATAGGCTGCGACTACTTAAAATCAGATGGTTGGCTTGCTCGTTTGCTACTCTCAAAAAATATTCAGTGACTTGAATTTATTTCACTAATTTTGGTTAGATTATAAGAGAAATACGCAAAGGAATACTGAAAATGAGAAATAGTTACGGACGAGACGTTCATTCTAATATATAATTCATAATTGTCAGAAGGAGCCTCGTATCTAAGTAAGCGTAATGATAGCTGTTCAGTCCTGTTTTAGGTTAGATCTGAATGTTCACTATCTGTAACGATCACTTAATATTTGGCGAATTAAATGCTTACTTGCTACTTTTTTAATGTAAAAGTACTCGACATTTCCTTCCTATACATTTTGAACCAAGCCACAAATTGAAATTTCACATAGAAAAACCTTGCTTTTAATATTTTTTTGTTTTCCGACCAAATATGTAGTATCGTAGATTCTTAAGCACATCACAAATATAAAAAAATGATTCGGTTATTGCTTTAACTGCGAGATAAAATAACAAACAAACGTCAAGTGTAAATCGGACTCGCGTTAAAGATTGCGAAGTAACTGCAAAATATCACATTATTTTTATCAATTCATAGCACCATGGTACACTATGTGACGGTGTAACAGCGCGAGTGTAACTCACGTCAGCCATTTTTACACAATAACACACGTAGAAAGCATGATAACATGACAATATTACATGACATACATAAGATAGGTATACAATGTATGTGTTATTTTGTGTTCAGTGTCAACGTTATTGCTTAGTCGTTAACCCTAACTCCAATACTGAACATAGCTGCCACTCTCCAGACGCGGCCGACAAATTAAATTCCTGCTCCCTCGCAACACTGTCCATTTTATAATAAACCGAGCCGAGTATCAATCTTTGCTCCATAAATTAACATTCATTTCGTTGATACACGTTTTACGTACATGTAAAATTCATATCACGTCATGTCAGGTTTTCAAATGTAAACTTTGCTCATTTCCCGTATATGTTTTAATACTATTTAATCATTAATTTTATAATTGTATCAGAAATCAGAGTTTCTTACGATAATAGTTTATTTTTTTTTTTATTAAACATTTACTATTCAACCGTATGATATTTTAATATAAACTCTTTATATTTATTATTAAAAATGAAAATGTATGCTGGTCTATTTGTTAGCTTTAAATGTTTTTATAAAAGAATCGCGTCAGAACATAACAGGCTGTAGAACTACAGTTTGACCAGGAAGATACCATCACCGCTCTCTTAATGCGCCGTAAACCTATGGTTGTTTCAGTTCGTAGGGTGCATTCGCGTTACGCTTACTAGCGAGGCGACCATCTCAGTCTTTAGGAGTAGCAACGTTCTATACACGACGTCAGATTGGACTGAAGTCCTGTTTCAGGTTGCACGTGGATATGAATGGGAGGCCAGACATAGATGCCAGCCGTAGAAACCATTTAACATCTGGAGGCATCTATGCACGTTTGCCTTTTTCTTATAAAAAATGTATTTGTTAATAATGTACGTTTGAACTCAGATAGGATTTCGGTCGTTTTTGTGATTGTACGTGGATGTCTATGAGCTGTGACTACTTAACATCAGGTGGTTTGCATTCTCGTTTTCTACTCTTCACAGATAAAAAAATAAGAATCAATATTTCACGGATAGACACATCGTTTAAATATATAAACACTGCGTAGGCAAGCACAACGTTATGCAACGTGAAGGCATCGGTGAGTCGCTAAACGTTCCAGTTATTGACGAAAGAGCTTTCGGTCGACAGGAGAAATGGCCGCGCGGCGCGCGATTAGTCATTGCGATTAGATAAGAATAAGCATTTGTGTACTGAATGTGATCTGCGCTGTCTGCGCTGTCTGCGCTCACTGCGCTCACTGCGCTGTCTGCGCTCACTGCGCTCACTGCGCTCACTGCGCTCACTGCTCGACTGTTTATGATGTTGGCATTAATCATTTTCGCCTGTCTACCTTACGCGGCTATCGAATTTGTTTACCTATATGGTTAATAAACTTCTTGTATGTTTGTTTTGAAACTTACAAGCAGTAGCATGTTTAGGTCGGCACGCAATCAATATTCACAAATCACAAATACTACTTAGACTTACTCATTTATATTCATTTCTACATAAAACTAAAATCTTATTGATATTTACGATGTCTTACTTTACATTATAAAAAACTTTTGCTCGTGGCTCGTTCCTGGAGAAAACTATAAAAAATTCCTACAAACTTCCAACCCATGTTTTATCACCTTAAAAATAAATTTTATAGTATTCCTTGCTTATTTCTTACTTATGCTGTATGAAAATGTCTATATGTACGTATATGTCTGAAATAGTTCCGAATTCTAGATTCAGCGGTATGGGCTAAGCGTTGTTTTTTATTGTAAAAGAGTAAGAAACGGACATGCAGGCCACCCGATGTTAAGTGGTCACTACAGCCCATGGACAACTACGTTCAATCTCAAATAGAACAGAAGTTCTATTTAAAGATGGACGCGGATGCAATAGATGCTCTTGATGAATAAGCTGGTCGCCTGCATTAATGTGTGTCCGGCAACCATACCTCCCCAGCCGAAACACAATACATGAAGAACATGTCGCTTTACGGCGGGTTATGAGGGTGGCGGCAGTGCCGCCTCGGGCGAGCTCTAACGGCTCTACTACCTTTAAAATTTAACCTTTAAATGTTATTTGAGTTTATCAGTCACTTTACTCTTGTAAATACAGATAGTAGCGTGACCACGTGTGAATGTTTTTGAAGTTTTATTAAATTAGACTAAACTTAATCCCTTCTTATACCAAATGTAAAATTAAAATTATAATCTACATATGTTTAATTATTCACTTTTTTGCACACTTTTACCGAATAAGGAGTTAATTGGACAAGATTACACTCAGTTTTTGTTTATTCCTCTGATCTGTTGTATTTCATAGATTAGTAGATAAGTTTTAATGAGCCTATTGTTGAGTAATTAGATTTTCTACTAATTTTAATTTGATTATAAACGAATGTATGCCTCAAAAAATAATTAATTATGTGAAAAATACATGTTTATACTAATTCGCAAACGCTTATTTCGTTCTCAAAACATGCAAACAATGATACAAAAAATGTAAAACGTTATGCGTGGCCTTTATGAAGCTTCTCGTTGCGTGGGACCTCCTACTTGTACTGGACTGATCCAACTGGAAGATACAGTTTTAACAATTCTCGCAGTCGTGGTAAGAAAAATCAGTTTTATTAAGTACTAGCTTTTTCCTGCGGTTCAGTTCGCGTGGAAATGTATATTAGAATATAACATTCAAATACATCGTACAGATTTCTCTTTGTATGCACGTTCATTGTACAATTTAATAATGAAAACTTTACTATATTGCACTTCCAAATTTTTATTGTATACGTTATATATTGTATTGTGCATTACGTGTATTACGTTATATATTACTGCTAACTGACATTATTGTTTATGTTCTTTTTTTCTTTTGCATAAAGGTAAATTGTATAAATCTTGTGTAAATTGTATGTATAAATGACAAAATTATGTATAACTTATCATTCCCTCTCCTATTTAAATTATAATTCTTAGAGAAATCGGGAACCACTTACTCCTAACTCCCGAATACGACCTATGGGAGTAGGGAGCGACTGAAAAACAGCACTGCACGGGATCTATCCCGTAGTAGCTAAAACTGAGGCGCTTCCTATTGCCCAGCTATATTCTGTTTTCTTCCTAACTGCAAATGATTGTATACTTAATTGTTAAAAATTTGAGGCAATAAACGATTTTATTATTATTATTATTATTCATAAATAATCCATTTGAAAATTTTCCAAATTGTCGGTTTAGCGGTTTCGGCTGTGCGTTGATGTCTGAGTCGCTTTGTCACGTTCCTGTAGTATTTTGGCCATTACTAGTCAAAGTACGCGACACACCACGACACTTATTTAATATATTTAGGTTCCTTCTTGTATGGAAGTGTATAAGTAATTCTGATTCAGCTAGACATCCGCATCCTAAACGGAATTCTTCATGAGTGAGGGTCGTCACTCCCGCGTTTCGGGGCTCACCAAGTTTGGCGGCGGTCGTTTGTCGGCGCATTAGCGCGGCCCGATGTGGGGCGCCGGCGCTATCGCCCGCCGTAAGGGCGGCGCACACCGGGACTCGCCGGAAATCGTATTAAGGTTTCCATGTCATTTGAGTAATTTTTATATACAAGATTTTATATTGGAGAAGTAGCAAACGAGCATTCAGACCGCCTGATGTCGAAAGGTCTCTGCGGTCCATTTACATCCACGTCCAACCACATACAAGACTAAAGTTCTGTCTGATGTCAACCTTAAATGTTACTTCTGAGGACTAAGATGATCGCCTTGCTTGTAAATGTAGCTTACAACGGCGCCAATCCAACCCAATCTAACACGAACAATTTTCCGTCGGATTATGAGGGCAGCGGTGGTACCTCCCCGGTGAACTGTTATTTTATCACCTTACAAACTACCCTTTGAGGCATTCATTTAACGCTCACACATACCGAGTCTAAGAATATTTTTCAAAATTGATAACTTATCAATGAAACTGAAATTACTGTTACCATTATTCGCCTGTCCAGTTAACGCCTAACTATAATTTAAAACGATATTAAAAAGAGATATTTGCTTGAAGAAATGAAGATTGTTAAAGTATTTCTCATGTCATATCACACTTTCCTATAAGTACATAATAAGGTGCTACCTTCCTATAAGTACAAATAAGTCGGGTAAACACATATATGTTAACCTCAGTGTTACTTAAATTAACTTCTAGATTGAGAGTGGGTAACTACTTAGTATTGATCAGTCTTGTAACAGAATTGTTATTGGAACTGTAAGTAGTTACCAACGCGTGAAATGACGTTTTGAGCTTAAAGTTAACTATAAATGTTATAATAACGCATTCTTATGTGTTGAAGTATTTCAACATTTCCCACGAGCCACGGGCCAGTAGCTGCCGGTGTGTCGCTGGCCGCGCACGGAGGCTCGGCGGCGCGCGCCCTCTGAAGCGCCGCCTCGAAAGCCTTTCCGTGTTCCGCGCACCCCCCCGCGCCCGCGCCCCTCCGCCCCCGCGCCCGCGCGCCGCACCCTCGCCCTCGCCCGCCACAATTAAATCGATCCTCTGATGAATTCCCCGCCGAATGTGAAAGTCTACTTATCTACAGTCCATGTTAATAACCAATGCGTACGTGCATCCGAAGACCGTATATGAGCCACAGCACACGTGATATCTTATTTAATCAATCATGAACAGGCGAAGGAAGGATAGGAGGATCGAAAACCTTATTTCGTTGGTTGGACTTCATTTCTATGATTTTTTTATGATATAGTCAAGTAACAACAATTACACTGCTGGTATATAGTAGAAGTTCAATGGAAGTCAAGTACTGCCATGCTTGAGAGTCATTTAACCGAAAGAATTTAACTTCTAACGTGTCTCATAATCGATATCCCTGCTAGGTTCACAATTATTAAAGTACTTTATTTCATTATAAGGTGTCTAAGTATAAACACATAATGAATGTTAAACTAGAAAGTAAAATATTTAGTTTAGCCTTTTTGTTAAATTTGACCGGAAGAAAAATGTTTTTTTACAATTCTATGCCTTTCGTGAGTTCAAGTTTATCATTTTATAAAACATCGTTGTCAATCGAAGTTGTATCTTGTCTACAAGGACTATTTGTTACAAATAGAATAACATGTTCGAACTTAACCTAACAATACAATCCTGATCCGTAGTGAATAAATCTAGATGTAATTAGATTATGTCCTAACTGCCGTGGAGCTAATGCAACAAGCGATATGCACGCACCGACTCGACTCCGACAGATAACTAATCTCAAGTATGAACGACGATATCTTTTGAAAATTCCTGTGATAAGTGTGGGAATGTTCCGCGGTTGTTTCGGTCAGATTTTGAAAAGTAGTGACTCGAACAGAATAAAGGGTTAGGTACTGTGAAACGAAGAGATCTATTTGTAGCTTGACCTGCTATTTGGATAGTTGTAGTCTCTTTCGATACGGTATTGTTTATAACAAATCAATGTAAAGGTAACTGTCTATCTTTAATATGAAAAGCCATAAAAAAATGAATAAAATAAATATGTTGGAATAATCTAAGCATAGCCCTCTGATCCCAATCAAGGAAGGACGAGCGCTGAACTGACCAGAAAAATGAAAAATATGGTTAAATATTTTCAAACACATACTTAAACAGATAACAAGCAATTTTTTCCCAGCGGGAAATAAAGTCACGTCTAGATTTGTTACTTTACATTCTATCTTAAATCCGTTACCGTCCTACAACTGGGCACGGTCCCCCTCTTAGGATGAGGTTTCGTACACTTTCTATAACTTTATAGATAACTTTTAAACATGAAGGTGCCCTCACGATACTTTCTATATTCATTACAATAAATGGCAATTACTGTCTAATACGCATATAACTTTGAAAATCAATGACTCGTTTCTAGGATTTGTATACCTATGATTTTAAACTAATATAATCGCGGAATTTTACTATGTTTGGGTAACGTTTAGCTTTACTAAACATTTAAATTATGTAAATGACAAATAGTGCAAACTTCAGTGCCTAAAGATACATTAACCGTAATGTGGTGTATCGTGATATCAAACCTAAAAAGAAAAACGAACTAGAGGCAGGTAGATAAATTAATTTACCATTAGCATTGATCAACAATTTCTGCCGCCATCGTAGATGGGCCGTGACCACGAGCCATGTAACATGTTCGAAACATTGGCACTTAAAAATCGTTAATCGTGAGTACCCGTTACATTGTGAGATTTATGGCGAATATATTCCGTGAGCATGAACCCACACAAAGCAAACAAACCAGCGTTCGCAGCTGACTGACACCGAACATGATAACTCTATATCAAGTGCGTCGAGAAAGGGTTTCCTTAACTCTCCGGGGTCGGGGGGACGGGGGGACAGAGGGACAGACGCGAGTGTCGCAATGCGGCCGCCTCGAGAAAGCCCAGGAAGTGGCGCTCGCAGGCAACGCTCGCGACCCAACTACGGCACAATTTACGACGAGAAACCTGCCATACTGTAGCCTGCCATGCTGAGACAGGTCGGGGTGGAAATAACTGAGCTTTATTTATTTTCAGTTCACAATTCACATACACTTGAATAAATAATTGTATCCGTGAGAGCCCTATCTATGTTTGTTTAATTCATATGAAAAGAAGTCTACTATACGAGTACTTATACTATATAATAGCTCCGCCTGGCGTGTCGCCCGCATTCAGCCCTGGCTCCTGATCGAACGCGGCATACCACACATATCCGCGTCTCCTTCCTCATTTTGCAAACTTTCATCTAACCTTTGCGCGATAATTGCTCCATTCTTAAGGATTCACGTTCTTAGAATAAAGCTTTACTCAATAAATTACTTACTAAATTTATATAGACTTTCTCAGTAGATTAGCACGTTTAAACAAACAAACAAAACATGTGTTCCACGTGGTGACATAATAAATAGTGAAGTGTGTTATATTTACAAAAATATTAACCTTGAAATTGATTATGTCCGGTGGCTTAATATTTATCAAAACACTTTAGTCGGACTTGTGTCTACAATACGACCATTTTCTTACTCTATTTCATATCGGATATAAAATAGCATATCATCAAAACAAAACAACAAAAAATATCAACAAAAAAGTATTTTTTTGTAAAAAATGGGGCGAGATCCAAGATTAGCCGACTTAAGAGTATCGACTTTCTAGCGGCGTCAGCAGTGACGTAGGCCAACATCGCACGGCGGGCTCGTGGGCTCGTCACGTCGCCGCATCGTCACATCCTTCGTGGAGCGCTGATGCGGCGGCGATAAATTGCAGCGAGCCCCATTAAGCGGCTACCGGCCGCGCCTACCTCTTATTAATAATTCAAATATTATTATAACTCCGCATGAAACCGAGCCGACAGGAGGCCCTCCTCTATCACCAGCCTTCTCGCGCGTACGACGAACGCTACCGAGCGAGCGGGACGAAAAACCTTTGTTTGTTGGCTATTAATAACAGAAAAACAAGCCGATCGGAGTGGATTAACACATTAACAGGTCCGTTGTCGCCGGTATAAAAGCATTCTTGATATGTGTCGGGCTCCAGGGAAAAAAATTCGGTGACAAGGCTCTTAGGCGGCACAATTAGTAGGGCTTGTAGCCGCCAGTGGTCGCGACCACTCGATACTTTATGTCACGTCAACCGACGTAATGCCGGCCGCTGCGCTCCGGCCGCTATTATTGAAGGTGAACGCTTGAAAGATTTAGATTACCCGCGCTCTGCAATTGTTTGAGCGTAATGGCCGCAAGCACGCTCTCGGGAACACGTTTGGCGCGGACCGGCCGCTCAGTAATTATTGAACACAGTTCCGTTGCTTTTATGATTTTTACTAAGTGAGCAGATGTATAATATGTCCATAAACAGAAGCTTCTTCGCGACACTCCATAATTCATGGCGAGTGGAATTTGTTCTTGTACTTGAACTTATTTATATACGACTGTTCACTGTATACGATGTTAAGTGGTCACTACAGCCCATAGACAACCACATCCAATCTCAAATAGAACAGAAGTTCTATTTAAGGATGAACGCGGATGCGTTCCTACTCTTGAGGACT